>WNYA01000758.1:72975-117421 GCA_019512145.1 Engystomops pustulosus | reverse complement strand
ATTTATTATTAGTATGAAAAACCTATTCATGATTTCATAAGAAATGCCGCAGAAAAGAGTCATATTTTACTGGATGAGTAGAGGCTGCAGAGAGAGCTCACCTCAGAACGGCGTACCTGCAGTTGCTAATATAAAAACTTCTGCTGGGTCATATTCTAGATGGTTTATAAACACAGAACGGGGGACCGAGGCAGCAAAGCAAAGTGTAAATATAAATCTGCAGATAAGATCAATTCCTTTCTTTTAATTCAACAGTCCTTCCAGTCCCCCTCTTGTTCTGTACTCACAGCACTGATGGTGCTCTGAAGAATGAGATTCTCTCTTTTCATATGACAACTCGCAACATTGTCTAGCTACGGAGACGCCCCTGACTTCCCCCTCACCACCCCCTCTAAACCCATTTAATGCAAAGATGACTCTTCTTGCTCAATCATATAACTTTAGAAGTGATTCATTTTTTTTTTTTTTTTTTTAATAGGTATGGGCGAGATTTCACGTAAAGGTAGGAATGCAGAGAGGACATTTCATCATGGGGTAAAACCTGATGACAGCTTTGGGAACCTATTCCATCACCTTATGATTTGCAAGGCTCAGACTTCTGTGACACCCACCCACCCTGCTCCTTTCCCCTCCGCCCAACAGTCCCAGAAGAAAGGTTCACATGGAGGGTCCCCCCCCTATCCACACAGCAGGCTGTGGCTTGCTGGGGACCACACCCCCCCCCCACCGTCCTAGAAGAAAGGGTCAAATGATTGAATCCCTGTAGTCCGGGACACTCTGTGACCGGGGGCCACAGGGCGAGACCCCTACATAATAATACTCTATAATATCTGTGGCCTAAGAGAAGATTGGTAAACAGCACATTGATAATGCCAACACACTGCAACCCTACAGGAATAGGCCAGGGATCGGGCCCCCGTGTTTTAATAGATCTTTGTGCCGATCATCCTTACAGGCACAGCCCTTATTAATGGGGGTCTTCCCCCAACTATTAGAGGGTCTCTCTGACCAATAGTAAACGGAGTCTCTGGTCACCGGTCCTCCTCATTCTGATACAGGATATAGCAATAAGCGATCTGTATGACCGCTGATTCTTTCACCCTTGGGCGCACATAGGACCACCCTGCCTCACAGCAGCCCCCCACAGCCATCAGTTATCACCCTAATCCATTGCAACATGACCCCGCACAGAACCATACGACGGGCCTTGAGCCCCACTCTGGTGTGACCGCGATACTTCCTCCACACCCAGGATAGTGATAAAGCTGTAAAAAACCCCTTTAAAAGAAGAATAAAAAGTCAATAACAGAGGAAAGAGCGGAATTCCCTTAAATCTTAAGCACAAGCTCCAACAGTCCGTGACGTCTCCGCACCAAGCAGACTGCGGATGGCATCTCATGAGTCCCAGCAGAAGCTCGTCCCGTCTATTCCCTGCAGGTACGGCCGGTGATACATGTAGGACGGCCGGCAAGTGAATTTTAGCACGTGCTGGACACCTGAACTTTTTACAGTTTCCCCTTAAGAGATGCTCTAACAACACTGATCAGCGATCAGGGATCGATCAGAAGGGGCGCAATCGGGGCGGAGTGGGTAGCACTTCGCCTTGCAACGCTGGAGTTTTGGGTATAATACCACCACCCATGGTCAACATCTTCAAAGTTTGAATGTTCTCTCTGTGTTTTGCGTGGGTTCCCTCGCGGGTCCTCCGGGTTTTCTCCTCCCTCCCCCCCAAACATCCACATGGTTAGGTGTTGAGTTTTGAGGCCGCCATTGGGATCAGGGGACTGATCTGGTAAGCTTTGTGCGCGCGCTGTGTAATCTGTGTGCGCTATAACTAAATAATTATTATAATTAAAGGATCAGCTGCCGGGACAATTAGGACTCCTTGAGGGACCGCGCCCATGCGGGGAGGATGTGTATTACTGCTGCGGATACAAAGCACTACATAAGGTGCATCCACCATAAACAGAACTCTACGACAGAAAACGCACAAATCCTTCAGGAATCTCCTCTGGTATCAGCGGAAATGGAACCTGTCCTGCATCTACATCTCTGTAGGTGAAGGGTCCGTGATAAAAAAAATCTGTGGCCTAAATATGC
Source organism: Engystomops pustulosus (assembly GCA_019512145.1). Classification (NCBI taxonomy): domain Eukaryota; kingdom Metazoa; phylum Chordata; class Amphibia; order Anura; family Leptodactylidae; genus Engystomops; species Engystomops pustulosus. The sequence goes on along the minus strand of WNYA01000758.1, from coordinate 115,321 downwards.
CGGCAATAATATTATCTATATGCAATTAGACTTGTGTGCTCCATGGGGGGGCGTGCCATTGATCCCACGTGCACTATGCCGATTGGAGCGGCTGGACAGGGAATAGACAGCCCGGCGGACCTCCAAGCCACGAAATATGCACTGGGGAGTCTCCATGCTTTGGGACCCTGTATGGACCCCACTGGTCCCTTTCCCCCACCAATCTTAATATCTATTCATATGCAACAAACATCCAGGAGCTTTTACATGAGAAACGACTTCAACTGACCACTCACCTGGCATTCAATTACAAAACAACTTTATGAGCCCTGGGGGGGGGGGGGGGTTGTTTTGGTACAAAGCATGCTGGGACTTGTGTCCCACAGTCGACAAGTTACCGACGCCCATGCCATGTTTACCTGGTATCACCACCATTAGCATCTTAATATAAAGCCGACCTGGCCTACAGTAACAAAAAGGCAAGATACAAACCTCAATTATTGTGCCGCCCCTAATGTCTGCTACCCCTCCTCCATCTGGTATTTTAGGCCCCGTGCCTGTGCCCCTATCGTAGGCTTGTTATTAAAGTTTATCTTGACTGTTGATGAGCACGCCGCTCTAACTAGGTGTTGTCCATATATATTGTGGGTACATTGTCAATTAAGGGGCCCCAGAACCTGTGTCCTTGTAATGGAGTCCTCCTCCCCGTCGTGCCCAGTATTATCTTGGGTCCTCCTTCCCCGTCGTGCCCCGTATTTTCTTTGTCCTCCTTCCCCCGTCGGTGCCCAGTATTTTCTTGGCTCCTCCTGTCCTCCTCCCCCCGGTGTTCCCAGTTTCCTTGGCCTCCTCCCCGTCGTGCCCAGTATTTCTTGGTCCTCCTCCCCGTCGTGCCCAGTATTTCTTGGTCCTCCTCCCCGTCGTGCCCAGTATTTCTTGGTCCTCCTCCCTGCCGTGCCCAGTATTTTTTGGTCCTACTCCCTCGTCGTGCCAGTAATTTCTGGTCCTCCTCCCCGTCTCGTGCCCATATTTCTTGGTTCCTCCCCGTCGTCCCAGTATTTTTTGGGTCCTACCCAGATATTTTTTCGGATCCTCCCTGTCGTGCCCAGTATTTTTCGGTCCTCCCTGTCGTGCCCAGTATTTTCCGGTCCTCCCTGTCGTGCCCAGTATTTTTTGGTCCTCCACCCACCTCGTGCCCAGTATTTTTTGGTCCTACTCCTGCCTCTTGTTATGCCCAGAAATTTAGATTCATACCCCCTTTAATACCAAGGACTTTTGATTCCTGGCCCCAGTCATGCCCAGTATTGTTTTATTCCCATATTCCCGCCGCCCCTTTTTATAACCCGTTTCTTATTTCTTCCCCTCCATTATGCCGCATTATTCTTTGTTTCCTGCCCCAAATATGGTCAATACTTTTTCATTCCCTCCTGGCCCCGTCATGGCCAGCATTTTATTCCTCGCTTGTTGTTCCTGTCCATTTTTAAGGGTCTGTTCTGCCGCATGTTGTGCCCAGTACTTTTTGATACCTGCCTCCTGTTTGCCCGAACTTGTGATTCCTCCCCCTTTAATACCAAGTGTCTTTTGATTCCTGCCTCGCGCTATTATACCCAGTTTTTTATTATTCCTGACCCTTATATAACGCAGTAATCTTGATTCTTGCCCTCCAGTATTTTTGATTCCTCCCCTCTTATTCCTGCCCATTATTGTAGAATTCTGCCACATGTTTCTGCTGCCCGTTTTTGCCGTCCCCGCTGCCCTCCCTGTATGAACCTTTTTAGTTCCATCATATTTTGGTTAAAAAATTTCTGGCATTTCCTGATTTTCTTCTCTAGCGTGTCACTTTACCCCCCCGCCTCAGACTCTCATTCCACTCCCATGGCAGCCTGGCCTCATCCAATACACTCCCGCCATCCCTCGCCATCACTTTAAAACCCTGGCGTCCCCTAACCCCTCGCCGTTCGCCCTAACCCCTGCGCTCCCCTGGCCACCTCTCCCTCGCACTCCCCTAACCCCTCCGCCATCCTTACCCCTCGCCATCCCTACCCCCTCCTCCCATCCCCTAACCCCCTTGCCATCCCTACCCCACCTCGCCATCCCCTAACCCCTCGCCATCTCCCCTACCCCTGGGCCATCCCCTACCCTGGCCATCCGTCCTTCCCCTCGCCACCACCCCTACCCCTCGCCATCCCCTAACCCCTTCGCCATCCCCTACCCTGCCATCCTTACCCCTGGCCAATTCCCCTACCCTGGCCATCCATTACCCCTGGCATCCCCTAACCCCCTGGCCATGCCCTTACCCCTGGCCATCCCTTACCCCCCTGGCCATCCCCTCCCTGGCCATCCTCCCCTACCCCTGGCCATCCCTTACCCTACCCCGGCTCCCTACCCTGGCCATCCCTACCCCTGGCCATTCCCCTACCCCTGGCCTCCTCCCTACCCCTGCCATCCCCTACCCCTGGCCATTCCCTAACCCCGGCCATCCCCTACCCCCTGGCCATCCCCTACCCCCTGGCCATCCTTACCCCTGTCCATCCCTACCCCTGGCATCCCCTACCCCTTAGGCCTCCCCTACCCCTGGCCCATCCCTTACCCCTGGCCATCCTCTACCCCTCGCCATCCCCTACCCCTCGCCATCCCCTACCCCTCGCCATCCCCTACCCCTCGCCATCCCCCCCCTAACCCCTTGCCATCCCCTACCCCTCGCATTCTCTAACCCCAGGGGGTATTTTTTGGCCTTCCTGCACATTGCTGATGGGCCTGTCGTGCCCCTGTGGCACGCGGTGCCTACCGAGCCCCCCATCCCCCCCCTTCAATAGCTGGGACTGGTTACTGTATCCGGGGTCCAGAAACCTCTCACAGTGACATGGATCCGATCCATTGTCACTGTGAGAGGTTCTGGACCCCTGGATACATTGTAACCAGTCCCAGCTATGAAGGGTGGGTGATGGGTGGCACCGCCTGCCACAGGGGCACTACAGGCCCATCAGCCAGATGTGCAGGAGGCCAAAAATACCCCCTGGGGTAGAGAATGGCGAGGGGTAGGGGATGGCAAGGGGTAGGGGATGGCGAGGGGTAGGGGATGGCGAGGGGTAGGGGATGGCGAGGGGTAGAGGATGGCCAGGGGTAAGGGATGGCCAGGGGTAGGGGATGGCCAGGGGTAGGGGATGGCGAGGGGTAAGGGATGGCCAGGGGTAAGGGATGGCCAGGGGTAAGGGATGGCCAGGGGTAAGGGATGGCCAGGGGTAAGGGATGGCCAGGGGTAGGGGATGGCCAGGGGTAGGGGATGGCCAGGGGTAGGGGATGGCCAGGGGTAGGGGATGGCCAGGGGTAGGGGATGGCCAGGGGTAGGGGATGGCCAGGGGTAGGGGATGGCGAGGGGTAGGGGATGGCCAGGGGTAGGGGATGGCGAGGGGGAGGGCGAGGGGCAGGGGAGCACCAGGGGTTAGGGGACGGCGAGGGGTTAGGGGACGGCCAGGGGTAAGGGATGGCGAGGTGTATTGGTCTGATGCCATGGCTGCCATGGGATGTGACTGAGGTCTGAGGCGGGTACAGTGCCACGCTAGAAAATCAGGAATGCCAGAATTACCAAAATATGATGGAACTAAAAAGGTTATACATGGCAGGCAGCGGGACGGCAAAATACTGGGCAGAACATGTGGCAGAACTTCTACAATAATGGGCAGGAATAAGAGGGGAGGAATCAAAAATACTGGAGGGCAAGAATCAAGATTACTGGTTATATAAGGGTCAGGAATAAAAAATACTGGGTATAATACGGGGCAGGAATCAAAAGACCTTGGTAGTAAAGGGGGTAGGAATACACATTTCTGGGCACAACAGGAGGCAGGTATCAAAAATCCTGGGCATAATGGAGGGGTAGAAATAAGATAACGGGTTATAAAAAGGGGCGGGAATAAAACAATACTGGGCAGGACCGGGAGAAGGATTAAAAAAAATACCAAGGAGGGACAGGAATCAATTCTGGGAATATAAGGGTCAGGAATCAAAAATACTGGGCAGAACTTGGGACAGAGGCTCAATAAAACTGGGCACGGCAGGGAGGACCAAAAAATACTGGGCACAACAGGGAGTAGGACCAAAAAATACCAGGGTTCTGTGCTTGGCCCACTACTATTTAATATATTTATTAATGATATAGAGGTAGGAATTAATAGCACTGTGTCTATTTTAGCAGATGACACCAAGCTATGTAGTGTAATACAGTCTATGGAGGATGAGGGGAGTAGTGCAAGCTGTGTAGTGTAATACAGTCTATGGAGGATGAGGGGAGTAGTGCAAGCTGTGTAGTGTAATATGGTCTATGGAGGATGAGTGGAGTAGTAGCTGCAGGGTGACTTGGACAAACGGAGTCTTTGGTCATCTATTTGGCAAATGAGGTTCAATGTGGATAAATGTAAGGTTATGCACCTCGTGGCTAATAATCCACAGGCAACACTTGGGTGACTAGTAGATCATAAATTGAATAACAGCACAATGTCAATCAGCTGCCTCTAAAGCCAGTAAGATCTTGTCATGTATCAGAAGTGGTCTGGACTCTCGTGATAGGGATGTAATATTACCACTATACAAGGCATTGGTCCGGCCTCACCTGGAATATGCTGTCCAGTTCTGGGTCTGTATTGCACAAAATTAGCTTCATTATTACAAAAAAAAAAAATTCAGAGAGAGATTACTGAGCTTATTGTGTAATTGTGTACATGGATAGAGGTGCGCCCCGGATTGGTTTCCAAACAACAAATCAAGCAAATTAACGGCCCTAGCTACCAGCAATGGTTGTGATTGGCCACTGGGACACCACTGGCCAATCAAAGCCTAGTTGCTAGAGGCGTTGAACTCCATTGCTATATATGGATAATTGGTAAAAAAAAAAAAAGGAAAGAAAGAGAGAGATTCTCGAGTATTTTTTGTCATAGAGATCATGTTCAGTGTTGACTTTGGAGAGAGATGTAATCATACCAATTTGTGTGTTCCCAGGAGAAGTAGGACAGTGAAATATTGATTTATATTCCCGGATAATAGCTGGGCGGAGCTCTGTCCTCACACTGCTGTGCTCTTAGCTCTTTCCATTAAACAATTCTATAGCTCCTCCCTTCTGCTCTGAGCGCCTGTTGTAGCTCTTAACTAGAGGTCTGCTGCGGCGTGTACACAGAGCACATGGCATGGACTGTGGAGAAGATTACTGAGCAGAACTAACAGCACAGCAGTGTGAGGACACATCCGCAGTGCACTTGAAGAAGGATTATTCAAAAAATGCCTTTCTGTGGCGGAACTTTAACTAAAAGCTAAAGAGTTTCCATAATAAAATATATTTTCACATTTTCCCAATCAACATCAACTCACCCGAACCTGGACAATAGCAAAATACAACAGAAATAACAGATGAACTTTAATCATTAATGTTTGTTCTGACCTAGTGGCCCAGTATTACTGATGATTATAGATTTCCCTAGATTCACTGATATTCTATTTTATTAGTGAGACCACGATACAGCACAGTAACAATGGTAGGTAATGCAGAACAATAGATTTACTTGCCTATTAGATATTTATTTTTAGATATTTTGCACCTCTTGTTTTACCCCTGCTAAAACTCTCTGCAAGTCCTCCTTCTATGTGCAGTGAAAAAAAAATCTTTGTTTGTGTAAGTTTGCCCAAAACTGTGGCTAGTGTATTGTCACGGGTGCTCCAGCGACCCATGTCTCTGGTAGCGGGCTCACCCGTGCCTCTCTGTGTGCCCTCCAGCTACTCACCCATCCTCTCTCCTGCTTCCGGGTCCACAGCCGTGCGTGTCCCTGTCTCCTAGGGCAAGCGCCCGCTGGCTTCAGAAGATTTAAAGAGCCAGCAATTGGCACTTGCCTTACCCAGAATCCTATTTAACCAGGCCTCTCCCCACACACCCTGCTGGATCTGCATGCCAAGTGCCATTGAAAAAGCTTGTTCCCTGATATCCTGCGTTATTTATGTGATTTCCTGTTGTGACCCAGTTCTGTATTTGACTCTGATCCTGTTCCACCTGCCCTGACCTTTTGCTCTGTTCCTGACTCTGATTCCGCGCAGCTCGTACTGACCTCCTGCCTGTCACTGACTACGATAACGTCTGTGTACCTCGCCTTGGCTGCCACAGCGGATAAAATTGCACCTGTTGAATGACCTGGTAGTATCTCCCTGCAGCAAGTCCAACCTGCTTTGAGGCAGGTCCTCTATTGCCGATACTTCTTGTTGTCATCATTTTACTTCTTGTTTGTGCCCCTTGACCATTTTCGCCAAACACTGTGACCTCAGCACACATGAAATTTTATTGCCAGTGAGGGTGTATATGGTGGCATTACAGAACTTTGGTTATCATGTTCTACTATTGTTTAAAAGGAAATCATCCACATAGAGTTAGTAGTTTTAACCCAAGTATTCTTACATTCAGACATGTGCCCCCTAAAACAGGATCCAAATGAAAAGCGGATCCTGCTTGGGTTAAAACCCTGAATCCATTTGGTTGATTTACTTTCAATTATTTTATTTAATCAAAATAATTCATGAAAATGAAACAATTTTAAGAAATGTATCTCAAACTAAATGAAAAACAACCGATCAGAATCTTGGAAGATAACAATATATCATAACAAAACATTCTAATATTATTATCTCCTGGTGTATCATATTTTTATTATGTAGCCGGTATAGTGTAATTAATTATTTCAATTTGCGGGGCACAGCACAAATCATATGCGGTCTTGGTGCATTTGGAAGTCCACTGGCCGGTGAGAAATCGAATTCAGTTTCCATTGATGGGAAATGGAATGTGAATTTCTGTAGAAGGGTTGTAAAAAAGATGAAAAGCTCCATTCTTGCAAGTGTTTCCCCAGCACAGGCTCTACGACCTAAAAAGTGAACATATTGAAAGCAGGTTAAAAATATCATATTGTACACTTCCAATAAGAATCAGAAATCTTAGGAGTTTGCCCATGAAAAAAAAAATTCTTGGCTACATCTATGCTCTGCCACAACACACTATCAGCAACACACTGATGTACCTCCCACCCCCTCCAAGGATAAAGAACTTATCTGCCTGGAGCTCGTAGCTCTCCTTATGATGTGATATGTTGTATGCCGGCAGGAAGTCAGTGTCTGTGTGTGAGCTTGTCCTGGACTGCAAGGGCAGAGAAGAGTTCAGCTAGCAGAGTCAGACAAGATGTCTGCCGACCCTAAAGTCAAAAGATCCAGGGTCGGAAACCAGGTGCAAATGAAATTGTATACACCAGGACTGATAAAGACAGGTTGGAAATATATCTGAATTAGAGAATGTGTTATTTTGTTATCCTGAGTATATTTAAGAAACTTGTCTTCATGGGAAAACCCCTTTAAGGACCTTGTTTTCCATTATCTCAGAACATGGGACCACCACATAATTTTGATGCCTTGGATATTGCACCATTAGCAGATGCCATAGTGTGTAGGTTATACTTACCTGCAGAGAATGGCATGAAGGCTTCTTTATTTAGAAAATCCCCTTTGGAGTCAAGAAAATGTGCAGGATAAAATTCATCAGGTTTCTCAAACTGTGTCTTGTCTCTCAGCACCGAGGTCAGTAATGGAATTATATAGGTGCCCTGTGGTCAAAAATAAAACTCAGATTTTATAATATTGTAAAAAGCCTTTTGATCCCAAAAACAAGGCAGTTGTATATATTAGATATGGTTTACAGTAAAAAAATAATTAAATATTGAGAGAATGACACAGTATTATTGGCTTATTGTGAGGACACAGTGTGGTCAGTTGTGGTATAAGGATTATACTGTATATGATTTATACTGGGGGGCCATATCGGCAGCCACTAACCTTGCAGGTCGTATGAAATTCTGCTTCACCAGCTTTCCTAAGCACTTATAAGTGCCAGCGAGCGGAGCCTACAAGTCTTAACCAGTGTCCGCTGCAAAGCAGGATGGATTTTGCTGCCAAGGGCCTGTAAGATGCTTAGCTTGTAAGGAGGTGGCAGGTGGTAAAAGCTTGACAGGAAGTGGCTGATACGCATCCGGGGCTGAGGACAGACAGATGATGATGCAGAGTCCAGAGTCGGAGGCAGGAACAAGATGGAGGATAGTGGTCACAAGCTCAGAGCAAGTAGGATAGGACTGCAGTGCAGAGCACGACCCACCAGAGGAAGTTCAGCAAACAATCTGCCGACTTGCCACAAGAGAGAGATAAATGCAAAACCAGAAGAACCATGACAGTACCCCCTTCTTTAAGGGTGGACTCCAAAAACCCCAAGTTCACTTCCTTTGTTTCCTTTTTTCAAAAAATCTTTTCAGAAGCTGAGGAGCATATACATTTTTTTCACCCAAAAACATTCATCTTGGCCATAGCCTTTCCAATTGACCAGAAGGTAGAGAGTTAGACATCTTGGAGTCTATGATTTGATCAGTCTCATATTCTTCTTGGTCTTCCATTGGCTCAAAAGTGATGTGGAATGGGGTTATTGACTGCCTAGCGGCTCCAAATTATATATTTAATAGGGAGCCATTCAGGAGCCAGAAGAACAAAGCTCACTAAAAAGAGCCGTAATTCCCATCACTAATCCAGTGCCCAATGTCCAAAAATAAATTATCACAGGAAAACACCACATTCCATTCTTTTTATAGCAATGCAGCATAGCAACATGTACAATCTACGCCATCTATGGGTAAGACCCCTCCACAGCTAGCTCATGTACTACCATTAAGTTTGTGCATGTAACACATAAACACAGCAGTATCCTTCCATCCCAAAAGGACACATATTAGAAAAAATAGTAAGTATTATTAAAAAAAAAAGACATGATAAATATCAAGACTAGAGATGAGCGAGCACTAAAATGCTCGGGTTCTCGTTATTCGAGACAAACTTTTCCCGATGCTCGAGTGCTCGTCTCGCTGGCCGGTGAGAAATCGAATTCAGTTTCCATTGATGGGAAATGGAAGGTGAATTTCTGCAGAAGGGTTGTAAAAAAGATGAAAAGCTCCATTCTTGCAAGGGTTTCCCCAGCACAAGCTCTACGACCTAAAAAGTGAACATATTGAAAGCAGGTTAAAAATATCATATTGTACACTTCCAATAAGAAAAAAAATCCCATAAAAATGCCCATAAAAAAAATTTTTCTTAAATTTCAACCACCTAGTGATGCTTGAACCCATTACTTTACAATTTGACACAGTTGTATTGCTGTTGTAGCTCTTGGCTACATCTATGCTCTGCCACAACACACTATCAGCAACACACTGATGTACCTCCCACCCCCTCCAAGGATAAAGAACTTATCTGCCTGTAGCTCGTAGCTCTCCTTATGATGTGATATGTTGTTTGCTGGCAGGAAGTCAGTGTCTGTGTGTGAGATTGTCCTGGACTGCAAGGGCAGAGAAGAGTTCAGCTAGCAGAGTCAGACAAAATGTCTGCCGACCCTAAAGTCAAAAGATCCAGGGTCGGAAACCAGGTGCAAATGAAATTGTATACACCAGGACTGATAGAGACAGGTTGGAAATATATCTGAATTAGAGAATGGGGGTCATTTACTAAGGGCCCGATTCGCGTTTTCCTGACGTGTTACCCGAATATTTCCGATTTGCGCCGATTTTCCATGAATTGCCCCGGGTTTTTGGCGCACGCGATCGGATTGTGGCGCATCGGCGTGGGCATGCAGGCGACGGAAATCGGGGGGCGTAGCCGAACGAAAACCTGACGGATTCGGAAAAACCGCCACATTTAAAACATGGCACGGGCCATACTCACATGCACCAGGAAGAGATCAGTGAACTCCGACGCAACTCGGCGGACCTCGGCGCAGCAGCGACACCTGGTGGACATCGGGCGCAGGACCTTCATGAATCGCCGGAAGACCCAAACGCTCGTCAGAGAAGCCGCCGCTGGAACATGAATGGACCGGGTAAGTAAATGTGCCCCAATGTATTATTTTGTTATCCTGAGTATATTTAAGAAACTTGTCTTCATGGGAAAAACCCCTTTAAGGACCCTGTTTTCCATTATCTCAGAACATGGGACCACCACATAATTTTGATGCCTTGAATATTGCACCATTAGCAAATGCCATAGTGTGTAGGTTATACTTACCTGCAGAGAATGGCATGAAGGCTTCTTTATTTAGAAAATCCCCTTTGGAGTCAAGAAAATGTGGAGGATAAAATTCATCAGGTTTCTCAAACTGTGTCTTATCTCTCAACACTGAGGTCAGTAATGGGATTATATAGGTGCCCTGTGGTCAAAAATAAAACTCAGATTTTATAATATTGTAAAAAGCCTTTTGTTCCCAAAAACAAGGCAGTTGTATATATTAGATGTGGTTTACAGTAAAAAATAATCAAATATTGAGAGAATGACACAGTATTATTGGCTTATTGTGATGACACAGTGTGGTCAGTTGTGGTATAATGATTATACTGTATATGATATATACTGGGGGGCCACATCGGCAGCCACTAACCTTGCAGGTCTGATGAAATTCTGCTTCGCCAGCTTCCCTAAGCACTTATAAGTGCCAGCGAGCGGAGCCTACAAGTCTTAACCAGAGTCCGCTGCAAAGCAGGATGGATTTTGCTGCCAAGGGCCTGTAAGATGCTTAGCTTGTAAGGAGGTGGCAGGTGGTAAAAGCTTGACAGGAAGTGGCTGATACGCATCCGGGGCTGAGGACAGCAGATGATGACGCAGAGTCGGAGGCAGGAACAAGATGCAGGATAGTGGTCACAAACTCTAGGTCTGGAAGTCACTATAACACAGAGCAGGTAGAGGACTGGAGCACCGGTAGAGGCCTAATAATTGAGCAAAGCCAAATGGAGCGGGAATCACATTTATAGCCCATCCCATAGAGTCGATGATGTGACCTCAGAAGGATGTTGCAGGATAGGACTGCAGTGCAGAGCACGACCCACCAGAGGGAATTCAGCAAATAATCTGCATACTTGCCATCAGAGAGAGATAAATGCAAAACCAGTAGAACCATGACAGTACCCCCTTCTTTAAGGGTGGACTCCAAAAGCTCTAAGTTTCCTTTTTGTTTCCTCTGTTTCCTTTTTTCAAAAAATCTTTTCAGAAGCTGAGGAGCATATACATTTTTTTCACCCAAGAGCAATCATCTGGGCCAAAGCCTTTCCAATTGACCAGACGGTAGAGAGTTAGACATCTTGGAGTCTATGATTTGATCAGTCTCATATTCTTCTTGGTCTTCCACGAGAACTGGCTTGGGTGGCACTGTGGACGTAGAGAATTTATTGCAAATTTTTGGCTTCGGAAGAGATACATTGAAGACATTGTCGATCTGTACGGATGGTGTCAGCGCGAGACAGTAAGGCACAGGATTGATTACTTGGGTATTGAGAAGGGGCCAATGAAACGAGGAGGAAGAGCAGCTAAAAGAGGAGGCTTGCCCTAGTTGACCAAGAACGGAGATTTCGAGGAAGACCACGCCACCTTTAACCTGATGCAATTGGCTCAAAAGTGATGTGGAATGAGGTGATTGACTGCCCAGCGGCTCCATATTATATATTTAATAGGGAGCTGTTCAAGAGCCAGAAGAGCCAGCTCACTAAGAAGAGACGTAATTCCCATCACTAGTCCAGTGCCTAATGTCCAAAAACAAATCACAGGGAAACACCACATTCCATCCTTTTTATAGCAATGCAGCATAGCAACATTGCACATCTATGCCATCTATGGGTAAGACCCCCCACAGCTAGCTCATGTACTACTATTAAGTTTGTGTATGTAACACATAAACAAAGCAGTATCCTTCCATCCCAAAAGGACACATATTAGAAAAAATAGTAAGTACTATTAAAAAAAAAAAACATGATAAATATCAAGACCATTAAAGTTTGAGGAGAGAACATAGGTAAAAAAGAAAAACAGAGTGATGGATGACCCTACTTGGGCTAGAAAACAAACGGCTTATATGGGCATCCATCGGTAATACCCCTTCCTGAAAATTTTTTATTCACCAATAAGTACATAAGTATAGTCAAATCCTTTAAACTTTTATCCATTTATTATACTAAATTTTTTTTTTAGAAGGCAAAGAGTAAAGGTCTATTTCAGGGCCGGTAGTCTGTGGACCCTCTGGACCACCGCGGGAGATTCTACTAGCCAACACCTGGGACCAGATTCTAAGTGGCACCCGAGCTCGCCGTAAAGCAGGATGGACTTGCTGCGGCGGGATACCACCAGGTCGCTCCACAGGTGCGACTAGCCCGCGGTGGCTGCCAAGGTAGTAATGCAGGAGATAGTCTGTACCTGTGGTGACGGCAGGAGAATAGCACAGGAAGGCACACTCGAACTCACATCAGGAATCGCAGGAGCTGGCACACAGATCAGGAACACAGGAACGGACTGGCACACAGGAACACAGGATACACAGCAACGCAATGACACACAGGAACGCAGGATACACAGGAATGGACTGGCACACAGGAATGCAGGATACACAAGAACGCAGGATACACAGTAATGCAGGATACACAGGAACGCAGGATACATAGGAAAGCTTTCTCTTCAGGAGATGGTTTAAATATCCGGCAAGGGTCACAGGAAGGGGCAGGAATTTATATCAGGCCAGCGCTGGCCCTATAAATCTTAGAGAGCCAGTGTGCACATGCCCATGGAGACGGGGACGCATGCGCCGAGCCGCGGGAGCAGTGGAAACCGCCGCTGGAGCCAGGGGAGGTAAGAACCACCGGCCTCCGGGGGCACACGGGAGGACACGGATCGGATCACGGGAGCAGCCATGACAGTACCCCCCCCCCACACACACACACACACACTTCGGCCTCCCCCTCTTCTTCTTGGTCCCAAGAAATCTCTGGAGGAGAATCCAATCCAAAATGTTCTTCTCGGGCTCCCAGGATCTCTGCTCAGTCTACAAGAAAGAACCACTTACCCCTTACGCTCTTCATGTCCAGAAGCTCCTTAACTTCATAGACATCTGAGGAATCCGCCTCAGGAGCAGGGTAAGGGGATTGCTGGGAGAAGCGGTTCAAGACGACAGGCTTCAGGAGGGAGACATGAAAGGAGTTTGGGATGCGCATAGATGGAGGAAGGCAGAGCTTGTAGGCAACTTGATTGATGCGCTTAATTACCTCAAAGGGACCAAGGAACCGGGGACCAAGTTTGTAGCTGGGTATCTTAAGCCGGACGTATTTGGAGGACAACCATACCTTGTCACCAGGAGAGAAGACAGCAGAAGAGGAGGGCGAGGAATACGTCCATAGACCAACAAAGAAGGGAGCCAAGCCAGTAGACCCCGAGTCCAAGGAATAGTAGGAAAGGTAGAAGGTCAGCCCAGTTGTCTTGACGAACTGAGACGAAGTGACGGAGATAGCAGCCAAAAGTCTGGTTCACCCTCTCCACTTGACCATTCGATTGAGGATGGTAGGCAGAAGAAAAGTCAAGGTTGATCTGCAGCTGGTTACAAAAGGAACACCAGAACTTGGACACAAACTGGACTCCTCGATCGGACACGATGTGTAAAGACGGAAGACTTGGAAAGGAAACAAAGTGGGACATCTTGGAAAACCGGTCCGTCACCACCCAGATGAAAGTACTGCCCGAAGAGACAGGCAGATCGGTGATAAAATCCATTGCCACATGGGACTACTGGTGACTGGGTATCCGCAACGGAAGGAATAGTCCAGCCGGTTTGAGACGAGAGGCTTTGTTGCGGGCACAGGTGGAGCAGGATCCCACAAACTCCCAAAATATCTTTGACCAGGTCTGGCCACCAGTAGTAGTGGGAAATGAGGGCCACGGTGCGTTGCACCCCAGGGTGCCCGGCCACACGAGAATAATGTCCCCAAGATAGAATCCTCTTCCGGAGAGCAGGTCTAACATCATATACCCTATACATTTCTTCAATTGTATTTCATTAAAAATCTCCCTGTGTGGAGTTGATTTGCCATAAATCTCATACGGTGCCTTGGAAATGGAGGACAGTTGTCAATGGATAGGACCACCACTGTTGGAGCCATTGTGCAAAGAAACAAATAGTTTTTGCACATGAAAGGGCTAGGACTTCCTACATGTCCCACAGCCTACCTGAGGTATCAAAGGCTGAAATCATGTGGTCGAGGCACCTCAATAGCACTTGCCTGTCCATGGCACTGCTGGAAGAGTGTAGAGGTGGTCATATCCAAGGACATGTATCTAGTTTCTAAGGGACAACATGTTTCCATTTTGCACATTTTCTTCATTTTACTTACTTTTGGAATAAAATAACCCTTGAAGGTGACATCTTTAGTAGTTTCATGACCTAAATTCAGAGGGACAATATCAGAAAACCTCTGGATCTCATGAATTACTGCATTTGTGTAGGGCATTTGTCCTCTGTGGCTGTACATGGGCTGCGCTGATCCAACAACTCTTCTAATTTCCTCCTGCACCTTTTCTAAATAAAATAAGGGAAAAAAAATCAGTATTAATAAGAGATAAGTATCTTGGTACATTTGCTATACTTAGGGGCGGATTTATTTATCTGTTTGTGAATTCTTTCTTATTATGCAACAAAAAATTAGAACTGCCTAAAACGCCTAAGCCATCTTTATCAGGGTTTTACAATACTTTTACTTCTAGTACAAAAGAGGGGTTGACCCCATAAAGGGGGTGTTGCTTTTTGGGGAAACATTAAATTAATTAAACCAACTTATAGAAAGTTTAGAGGTGCAAAGTTGAAAAGAACAACTTCACCCGATTTATCTTTCAGCATTAGACATTGTATTACTTTAGAAACTTTCGATTGGGTCCTTGGAGCCTACCTATTCCAGGCCGAACCTCGTGCGGGGGGAGTCACAAGGTGCCAGGCATGGATGCGACCCCCACCTGTGTTCCCAATCCATGACAATTCCTGTTGGACCACCTGCATAGGGCAGTCAAGAGCGCCAGTCATGGCGATTCGAGGCTCCAAATTGTAGGTGAACCAATGGCAGGGTAGCCACTGGGTGTAACTTCGGTCGAATGGAAAGTTGTACAGCTTCAGTGGCTGCCATTACCAGGCTTCTAATAATGCTGAAGGTGCCAATGGTGCCACTAGAACTGCATCCTGCAGTAACCAACAAACCCTATCTTTTGCTCTACCCAGTAGCAGGTGACCGGCTTAATCTATGTTATCCTTGTCTATCATATGTAAACTGTACCCTCGTGTGTAGCCAGTAATTATTGTATGTGTATGTAACCCTGTATGTTATGAGGTAACATGCAACTACGCAACCAACAAGTAGGCAAGCAAAGCAATTTGATAATTGTCTGCTCACCGTATATATATGACATAGTAGTCTGCTGTCTGTAAATAATCGCTTAACTGTTAGTCCATCAAATGTCTTCAAAATGTGAGCAAAATGTTCACAAGATATTTCCCACCTGGGGATTAATACATTTTTCTAATTTTTGGGTTGTCAAGGGAAACTTAATAATGTATTGAAAATGTATTAACACAATGGCCCACATTTATAAAAGTGTTTGCACAAGTTTTCTGTCCAACTTTGCACATAAAAGAACGCACAGACTGCTTGCACGTGTAATTATAAAGTGTCTGTACCAGTTTTGTGTCGCGGATGCTCTTTGTCAACCACACTACAAAATGCTGCAGGCTACATTCACACGAACATATAGGGGACGTACATACGGCTGCTATATGTCCCCTATACATCGCATTGGACTCCATAGAAAGATAGGACATGTCCTATTTTTCTCCGGGATACGACACTGTGCGCCATATATTCCCATGGAAAGGGGTGGGGGTGAGCAGCGCACTCTCCCTCCTCCTCTCCCCGGCAATGCCATGTGACCGCCGTGCTATGGTACCGGATTTCGACTCTGTGCCACAGTTAACTCAACAGAATTGTGTTGCATGCTCTAAGTTAAAGGTACACCAAAAAAAGACACTGTTCCCGAACACTGCCGGATGCGCCAGCTAATTGAAGGCTGTGCACCAGTTTTAATTTATGTGGCGCACCCTGCACACTCACCAGGCAAACTACAGCTAATGCAGATTGCACTACTTCTGATTAATCTGGGCCATTGTGATTAGCCTACAATCCTACCCACTTGACTCATGTTTTCCTCATCCTTTTACCTTGGATATTGGGATATTTTATCATGAGAAGAATTCCCCAGCGCAGAGTGGTAGAAGTTGTCTCCATTCCGGCTGCAAATAAGTTTCTTACAAGTTTTGTTAGATTCTCATTGTGGAAATATGATTGGGAATTTCCTGCTTCCTGGAAAAATAAATAAATACAAAAGGGAGCGAGTGCAGTGCAAAAGTCCAAGACAATGGGATAAATGTAGCATTGTGTTATATCTATGCATCATTCTTGGTCAACGAGGTGCAGCTGAGGACACGCCAATAAACACTGCTCTGTCTTTACTAGTCTGAACACTGGTCTATTTCTTCATAGCTTCATTGATTATTTATGCACCACACCCAATAGTCTCCTTTCTGGATCACTTACAGTTCATCTGCTATGATGGACAGAATCCTGATCCTATCACCAGGATTCTGACATCACATTAAAGTTCCTGGGAAATGTATCCTCAGTGCTTATTTTATTTCACATTTGACCAAGCATGCATTTATTCTATCTATTTATCTGGTTTCTTCTGACCCTTTGGCTTGTCTTTCTGGTTATCCCTATTGTCCATCGATTTGGTACTTCGTTGTCCTCTAGGTTTTTGACTCAGATAACAATAGTTGCCATAGCAGTTTGTTTGTCTTGTTCTCATCTTTTATCACTAAGAGTCAAGCAGAAATCATCACCAAGTTACTGCCCATTGCCCAGGGTGCTTTCAAGTAAGTAGGTAGGGAAGGTCTGGTGGGTTCAGTTTTACTCACAGTCTGTGTCCTTTTGTGTTCTAAATCTTCCCTATTACACATTGTAGTTATGCCAATATTATGACATACAATTGTTTCATCATTGTCTCAACAATATACGTCCCCCATAGACGGCAATGGGCGCACGGCGCCCTACGGGAGACATGTCCTATCTTTTCCCGTAATATCTTCCTATGGAGAGGGGCGCTCACCTCCTCCCCCTCTCCCCGTGCACTCCCCCGTTGCCCGCTACAGTGTGGACGGGCAACGGCAGTGTGAATGTAGCCTAAGTGGTACATGGTTTTCACCAGAGCCTGCAGCAAAGCAGAAAGGACTTTCTGCGGCAGGGTACCACCAGGTCGCTCCACTGGCACGACTTTGCCCGCGGTGGTGGCCAAGGCGTGGTACAAAGTTGTGAGGCAGGATCGTGGTCATGGACAGGCAAGAGGTCAGGACAGGCAGCACGGGATCAATGTTCGGAGCAAAGCAGGAGGTTAAGGCAGGCAGCACAAAGTCAAGCGCGGGAACGGAACCGGGTCACAACTGGAAATCAGCAGACAGGCACAAGGCAACAAAACAAGCTTTCTCTGAGGCATCAAGCACAAAGATCTGGCGAGGAATGCAGGAAGTGGACAGTTTTTAAAAGATTCCTGGAAGTAGCCAGCACCAATTAGCGGTGTGCTGGCCCTTTAAACCTTTGAGCGCTGGCACATCATGAGCAGGAGCGTGGAGAGGTAAGGAAGTACGGGGGGAAGCTGGGGGCCGTGGTGGAACCGGAGGACCGGAGCGAGGCAAGGATGTACCCGCGACCCGAGATGTGGGTTGCGGGCACACCCCTGACAGACAAAAAACATTTAAAAAATAAGGAAACGTGATGGCAAATTAACATTTTTTAATCATCCATTACACAAAAGATATTAATCGCAATCAAAAACTCTATGTACCCCAAATATGCACAAAAAAATCAACAGGTCTTTTTGAAAACAATAAACCCTCACAGACCCACATTAACAACATATTTTAGTAATTGCGCTTGGAAAGTAGCAATGCAAAAAGGTCTTTCATGCCTACTAATTTATTTAATTATGCAAACAAATGTCATTTTATATTTTAAAAAAAACTATACATTTGGTATTAGTGTGTGCTACTACTGTGTGGTATCAGCTGTGCTACAGCCAATAGCTGGTATTACAGCTACAAAAAATATGAACAAAAATGTTCGAAAGAGCCGGCACAGTAGATAGTAGAGTGATTGAATATTAGTTACCTACAGAAAATTCCATGTAAACCAGCAATATAAAATCCGACATGTACAATGTTTAATTGAAAAATGGATGGGATATACACTATGATTGGAGGTACGTATTTGTATGCATAAAGGGGTCATCCGGGTTTGTGAAATAAGTTAGGGCCGGGCTGGGGCGGGCTATTTAAAAATAATAAACGCGTACTTACCTCCTCTAGTGCTGCTGAGGTCCCGCGCCGCGGCCTGTCTGATCTGTGCGCCCATCCGACACCATCTCCCAGCTCCGTACAATGCTGAGAGATAGGAACGGATGGGAGGAGCCGGCTACCTCGCCAGCCAGAAGCTCCCTGTACGCGGCTTCTATGCCCTTGTAAACAAACAGGGGCCTGGATCAGACGGACCGCGGCACGGGACATCAGCGGCACCGGAGGAAGTAAGTACATGTTTACTATTTTTAAACAGCCCGGCCCTAACTTATTTCACAAACCCAGATAACCCCTTCAAAGGCTTAGTGAATAGTAAAATTCATAGATAGTGGGGCTCATTTACTAAAGGTCCGCAGACCGCACAAATGTCGGATATTCCAACGATTTCGGATTTGCGCTGCATTTAAAAGGGTATGGTGTCGCACACGATTGGATTTTGGCACAATCGCGCCGGCTTTCATGTGATACAAATCGGGGGGCGGACCATGGAACGATCCGACAGATTCGGACAAACCGCGGGATGTAACATAAAAATTGTGTTGCAAGCCGAGCACTTACATACACTGGGAGGAAGATGATGAACTCCGGCGGACCTGATCGGGGAAGCGACACATTCAGCAAGTTGGGCGCACAATGAAAGTGAATCGCGGCACAGTGCATTGTCGCCGGACAATTTTCGTAAATGTTCCCCAATGTTTTTATTTATCCAATGAATTAAGTAACATTTATGCACACAAGGAGAACAAATTCAGTCTAGGTCAGAGACCATCTGAAACCTCATCAGGAGCATGCTGAGGCACATGGAGGCCAAATACAATACTGAGCCTCATCAGGAGTATACTGAGGCATTGTAAGGAGGTCATACAAGCACGTGGAGGCCATGCACAATACTGAGTCTCATCAGGAGCATGCCAAGACATCGTAGGGAGTTCATACAGGCACAAGGAGGCCACACACAATACTGAGGCATTGTAGGGAGTTCATGCAGGCACATGGAGGCCACACACAATATTGAAGCTCATCAGGAGCATGCCGAGGCATTGGACGGAGGTCATACAGGCACATGGAGGCCACACACAATACTGAGGCATTGTAGGGAGGTCATGCAGGCACATGGAGGCCACACACAATACTGACCTCATCAGGAGCATGCCCAGGCATTGTAGGGAGGTCATACAGGCATGTGGAGGCCACACACAATATTGAAGCTCATCAGGAGCATGCCAAGACATCGTAGGGAGGTCAACTTTAGACAGAACAAAGTATTCAGTGAGAGTATTTCATTCATTCATTCAGATCTAGGATGTGTTATTTAAGTGTTCCCTTTATTTTTTGAGCAGTGTACACTTTCAAGGTTGTGGAGCAGTTTAACCCCTTAGTGACACGGCCTGAAAAGGCTCTAGTGACCGGGTATTTTTAGCAATTTTTTTTGGTGTGCTACCTTAAAAATGTTTCCAGTGTTTTTTTCGGGACACATAGAGCTAGTTAAAAAGGTAATAAAAGTTTAAACATTTTTTTCCATTTTTATTTGGGTTAAAAGTGGGAAAAAATGCTTATTTTTGTAATTTATAGTACTTTTTTATTTTTCATTTTCAAATTAACTCAAAATGAACATTATTAATTAATTCCCTATTTTGTTTAGGTTGTTTTAATATATAAAATGTATAGTCCTGGGGAAATGGGGCGACTATGGCTATGCTTTTTGTAGTGTAGGGGGGATTTTTTTTTTTTATTACATAGGGTAATGTCATTGTATTTTCATTAATATTTTTTGTATGTGCTTTATATGAGGTCATAAAAGATCCCCTAAGGGGACATTTTCACTTGGAAACATGATCTATGAATTTTTGCTATTCATAAGACTCGATTCCTAATGTATATCCCATTCATTCTTTAAATCTTTATTATGTGTTATATAAATAAATAATGTTTTTTATGAAATTTTCTCTAGGTAATTCATATTTAATTATTCTTTTATCTACTGTGCCATCTCTTTCTAACATTGGGGCAGATTTACTTACCCGGTCCGTTCGCGATCCAGCGGCGCGTTCTCTGCGGTGGATTCGGGTCCGGCTGGGATTCATCAAGGTAGTTCCTCCGCCGTCCACCAGGTGGCGCTGCTGCGCTGAAAAGCATCTGAATACACTCGAGTTCACCGGGCCGGACCAAGTGAAGGTAAGCGCGTCCCAAGCGACACTTTTATTGTTTAAATCCGTCGGGTTTTCGCTCGGCCACGCCCCCCGATATCCGTCACATGCATGCCCGCGCCGATGCGCCACAATCCGATCGCGTGCGTCAAAATCCCGGGGCAATACAGGGAAAATTGCCTCAAATCGGAAATAGTCGGGTAACAAGTTGGGAAAACGCGAATCGGGCCCTTAGTAAATGACCCCCATTATGTTATTTAGGTTTCGATGATATAGTCAGAAATTTTTTATTAGAAAAAAACGATGTCAGATTTGCATTCTTTTTTTAAATATACTGCAAAAAAAGATATAATAACAATTTGCCAGTAAGGCATATGAATCCGCCCCCCCCAAAAAAATAAAAAATAAAAATAAAAAATAGACCCTATACAGGTTTAGGTTTGAGCTTGTTGAAGGAATTGACAATTAAAAAAACTGTAAAACTGTCTAATTATTAACATGAAAAGGTGTGGAAAGTGAAGAGGTAAAAGTGCTGAGTAAAAAAAAAATACAAATGCAACTTTCTGCTGCCACAGTTGTAGTTTAGAAACTTTCTGAAAGCATCACATTAAAGCCATCTAATTTACGTGAAGTCTTACTCTACCTCTTTTTGTCTGACAAGAAAGACGTCAATTAAACTTCTTTGATCATTTGCGTCCAAGTTCTTCAGATGTTCCACAAAGGTTCTCTTAATAAAGTCGTAGAATTCTGTAACATTTTTTATGATTGTTTTGTGACTACCAGGAAACAACTCCAGGAACGGGAATAGGTCATAAAGCTGGAAAAGTAATCAAAGGAGATTGTGATAAGTAACATTTATTATCTTTATTATTTTTTTTGGCTCCACTCTTGTTGTGCGTGGCCCAATGCCCAAATCCCCATATGGCAGAACAGGGTTGTTGATAGAATCACAACATTGGGGCGCATTTACTTACCCGATCCATTCGCGTTCCAGCGGCGGCTTCTTCGACGAGCGTTCGGGTCTTCCGGCGATTCATGAAGGTCCTGCGCCCAATGTCCACCAGGTGTCGCTGCTGCGGCGAGGTCCGCCGAGTTGCGTCGGAGTTCACTGATCTCTTCCTGGTGCATGTGAGTATGGCGCGTGCAACCAATTTTTTGTTTTAAATGTGGCGTTTTTTCCGAATCTGTCGGGTTTTCGTTCAGCCACGCCCACCGATTTCCGTCGTGTGCATGCCAGCGCCGATGCGCCACAATCCGATCGCGTGCGCAAAAAACCCGGGGCAATTCTGGTGAAAATCAGCGCAAATCGGAAATATTCGGGTAACACGTCGGGAAACTGCGAATCGGGCCCTTAGTAAATGACCCCCATTGTTCTCAGGGTTGTTTTAAAATCACAACATTTTATTTTTCCATATTAAAAACGTACAACCATAACTTGTGTGACCACCAGTACACGATCTACGCATTTCGGGCTAATTTATTCAGTCCGAAACGCGTAGATCGTGTACTGGTGGTCACACAAGTTATGGCTGTACGTTTTTAATATGGAAAAATAAAATGATGTAATTTTAGAAGACATTGCGAGTGCTGGAATACTTCCTCATCTATCAACATACTTCGGTCAGCCAACAGGACTGCCTAATTCCCTGCACCGGTAGCTGTACGAGAAACTGTGATTCCCTACATGCTGCAAACACCAATGTGAGTGAGCGGATATATTCCCTTTCTTTTCCCTTTCGTTTTTTATATATAGAACAGGGTTGTGCTGAGGTTCCCTGCCAGAGGATATCCAAGCATCACACTACTCCGCCCTTGTGACTCTTTAGTTCATTTGCATATGACTTTTAAAAATCTAGATTTGTGTAATCCTGATTCTCCTGGGACATAGATGGACGTCATTCATTGTGATACTGACTCTTATCTTAGATGACACGGTCTGTGAACCTTCATCCTCACGACATGGTAAATAATGTTAATTATGGTTAATTATCCTCATTGCTTTTGCTAATGACATTACCAAAACCATTGGACAGCCCATAAGTCTAACATTCTCATTCGTCAGGCTTAGCAGTCTCTTAAATTGAGGGTCATCGTAGTCCATTCGCTTCCCGATTAAAATTGGCACAATTATATTTGCCACCGAAGCGTTCATGATCATAGTGGTATCAAATGGCTTCCCTAAGGAGAGAAGGAACAAAAATGAGTAAAATACAGGTTATAAACAGGTGGTACTACACATGACACGAAACTCCTGGGCCGAAATGCAAAATGTTTCATCTGAAATAGATTAGGACTACTATAGGTCCCATTTTTTTCCATATCTCCAGCATATTGTTCTACACACAGCGGGATCTTAGACTGGAGTTTTTCAGGTTTTTTCCTGAGCTTTTATTATAAGATTAAAATGGTCAGAATTTTTTCCCCCTTTTTCCACATTTAACCCCTCGCCACCGAAGCCACTTTTCACCTTCCTGACACGACCCATTTTCTCAAATCCGACATTGGTTATAACTTTGGAACGCTTTAAACATATCCAGGTGATTGTGAAATTGTTTTCTTGTGACATATTAGGGGAGATTTAACAATGTGTCTCAGGTTCTGCCAGTTTGTGGCACTCGTCTTTTGCTGCGCCAGATTTATCACTGTGATAATGAATAGTGGTGCAGGATAAGACTGTTGGTTGCTACTTCAGATCTACTTTTAGTTGGTCTAAATTTTGCGCCAGAATATTGGGTGCATGGACGATTTCCTGCAAGCCACACCCCTTCCCCATGAGACCACTCCCATCTCCCGAAGGCCATGCCCCTTAATCGGACAATTCGGGAAAGTCCCCAAAAAAGGTCTAAAATTCTTTTATAAATCCCCCCATTGTACTTCAAGTTAGTTGAAAAATTGGGGGTTTGCGTTTAATTATGAAAAAACTGATATTTAGTGAAAATTTTGAAAAATTCTCAATTTTCAAAATTTCAAGTTTTCTCATTTTTTCGACACAGAGTCATAACATTAACCGAATGTCTGCTTTATGTTGACATGGTTCATATGCATCCTCTCATTCTTGTAGGATGTTAAGAGACTTAGAAATTTAGTTACAATTTTTCACGTTTTCATAAAAACACAAAATCCTGCTTTTGAGGGACCTGCCCAGGTTTCAAGTATCTTTGAAAGGCCTAAATAATAGTATGAACCCTGTAATTTACCCCATTGTATAAACTACACCCCTCAATGTATGTAAAACATTTGTTATGTAGTTTGTTAACCCTTTAATTGTTTTACAGTGGTTAAAACAAAATTGTGTGCAATTTTGAAATTGTAATTTTTTTTGGCTAAACAAATGTATTTTTCAAAAATTTTACAGTGGGTAAAATACCAAAAATGCTCCACAAAGTTTGATACTCAACCACTCCTGAGTATAACAATCCCCCATATGTGGTGGCAAACCGCTGTATGGGCACAGGCCAGGGCATGGAGGGGAAGCTGCGCCATTCACAGCAGATTTGCATTGTATTCCTTTAAAAGCTTTACAATCTTTAGTTTTTTGGGGTAATTTATGTGGACATATAATCGCTTACTTTCTATTAGATTATGTGTTGAGATGTTCTTTTCAGTGGTGCCATTTTGGCGCACATAACTTTTTTAAATCACTTTTTGTGAAGGGATTTTATGAATAATTAGCATTTTTTACTAGTTTGCATGGGTTTTGTTTTTACAGCGTTCACTAAGCGGGTCCAGTAATGTTTCTGATTTATTGTACAGATTGTTACGGATGAGGGGTATTTTTTGTTATTTTGCAGGTTTTTTGTACTTTATTAGATGTGTATAGGGAATGTTGGTGTTTAGGTAACTTTTACAAAATAGATTTTTTTAAATAAAAATAATTTTTAAAAGTGTTTTATCCCCTTCCTGCCGCAGCCCTTTTTCTTTTATTCACTCCCCACCTTCACAAATCTATAACTTTTATTTTTCCATGTACAGAGCTGCGTGAAGGCTTGTTTGCTGCGTAACAAATTTCACTTCAGAATGGTGGTATGTAATATTTTATGCCGTGTACTGGGAAGCGGGAAAAAAATTCCAAATCCAGTTAAAATGGTGAAAAAACGCATTTGCGTCATATTCTTAACGGCTTTCACACTGCGCCACCAAATGACATGTGTACTTTATTCTTTGGGTCGGTAGGATCACAGAGATACCAAATTTGTATAGGTATTATAATGTTTTCGTACCTTTTTTATACTTTGGTGTACGGAGCTGCGGGCAGTGTAATTTTTTGCGACTTTTGATGACGTTTTCATTGATATCATTTTAAAGACTGTACGACCTTCAGATCCCTTTTTATATAATTTTTTATATTTTTCAAAATGGCACTTTTTTGCCATACTATTACTATAGAAATGCCAAAAAAAAGTTGAAACCCTCAATTAACCTTATTGGGCCAAGACTTTTAAGAAGTTGAATCCACCCGGCTTCCACCAATTTTTGAGTGATATCTCCATATCTTTGTGTCCTTTTAAGCAGTTTAACAGCCCAAAATTTAAGGACACGATTATGATGTCATTTGATACGGCGAGAAATTGCTGTGTCTTTATTGGTAGTTACTGAGATGATATGTCCAGAAATCCTGTGGCACAACTGTTGGACAGTCTTCCCTACATAGAGTTTAGGGCAGGTACGCTGAGCCACATAACCTACCCTATCACTCTAACAATTGAAGAATTTATGGATAGCGAATACTTCACCATTGGGTAATTTAGTGTAGGGTTTTTTCGGGGAAAATCTTACAAAAACTGCATGTCCTGCATGGATATAATCCTTTAATTGTAGATTTTAGCCAATTTGTATTATACGTGTCTAAGACAGTAAAATGACTATGGACCAAGTTGTCTTTCAAATGTTTTCCTGTCTGGTTACCAAAAGAGGTTTTTATTTTTCAACCTTTCTCTTAGATCTGAATTGGCCAATATTGATCTAAGGTCTTCCGGATGCTCTCCGTATAAACATCATGGTTACCTACACATTCTGTTGATTATGCAGGGGATCCATTCTATTTGTATTCTTTGCACTTGCAAATGCTTTATACAACCACGTCTTGGGGTATCCCCGATCTATGAATCTACGATAAAGAGGGTCATATTCCTTTCGAAATGTCTGTTCATTCCTATGGGCTCGAATATACTGTCCAGCTGGGATTCCACATTTAAGCGGTTGTAGGTGCCAGTGGGAGCTAAGTAAATTGCTTGTTGTTAGAACATTTACTAACATTTTCAACAAAATTTTTCATC
The DNA here is from genome assembly GCA_019512145.1 of Engystomops pustulosus. Taxonomy (NCBI): domain Eukaryota; kingdom Metazoa; phylum Chordata; class Amphibia; order Anura; family Leptodactylidae; genus Engystomops; species Engystomops pustulosus. The sequence continues at coordinate 89,618 of WNYA01000758.1, read as the reverse complement.
CCCCTCCCAGAAGATCAGAGCATCATCAATATAACTCTAATAGAAGAAGAATACAATGGTGGCCACCCACCATCCAAGAAAGGGGTTGGCAAATGAGGGCGCACATGTGGTTTTTATAGCCCTCCCTTTAAGGATCCATTAAAAAAAATAGTCCTGGAGATCTTAGTGACATTGCTATCTGTCCTGTCCCAAAAATGGCTCCCAGTGGTAAGTAACTCTATAGCTTTCACTCTACACATATAGGGATATTTATCCTACAATAAGGAGATCTGTGATGCAATACTGAGGCAACAACACTTTTACATTAATTATAATAAATAGAGATGAGCGAGTATACTCGTCCGAGCTTGATGCTCGTTCGAGTATTAAGGTACTCGAAACTGCTCGTTGCTCGGACGAGTATTTCCCCTGCTCGAGATCGAGCATTTAATTAAAAAAACACAGTGAAGAACAATGAAGAATAGAATAAAAACAGTGAACACAGTGAACACAGGATCATTTAAGTGAAGAACACAGTGAAAAACAGAGTGAAGAATAGATTACAGATGTTCGGCACATCTGCTTACTTGTCGGGAGATACGCGCGGAACAGTGCGAACAAAATAGCATGTGAAGAACAATATATATGTGTGAAGAACACATTGAAGAACACGATGAGCAGGACAGAGACACCGGGGAGCAGCACAGAGACATCGGGGAGCAGCACAGAGACATCGGGGAGCAGCACGGAGACATCGGGCAGCACGGAGACAACGGGGAGCAGCAGAACGGAGACATTGGGCAGCAGGGAGACATCGGGCAGCAGGGAGACATCGGGCAGCAGGGAGACATCGGGCAGCAGGGAGACATGGGGCAGCACGGAGACATGGGGCAGCAGGGAGACATCAGGCAGCAGGGAGACATCGGGCAGCACGGAGACATCGGGCAGCACGGAGACATCGGGCAGCAGGGAGACATGGGGCAGCAGGGAGACATGGGGCAGCAGGGAGACATCGGGCAGCAGGGAGACATGGGGCAGCAGGGAGATATCGGGCAGCAGGGAGACATCGGGCAGCACGGAGACAAGGGGCAGCAGGGAGACATCGGGCAGCAGGGAGACATCGGGCAGCGGGGAGACATCGGGCAGCAGGGAGACATGGGGCAGCACAGAGAGATCGGGGAGACTTCAGTGGAAGAAGAGCAGCTGATGCCGGGACAGCGTATCTCCCGACAAGTAAGCAGATGTGCCGAACATCTGTAATCTATTCTTCACTGTGTTTTTCACTTAAATGATCCTGTGGTCACTGTTTTTATTCTATTCTTCACTGTTCTTCACATCTGCTAACTTATTGGGAGATAATATACGCACGGAACAGTGAAGAATAGATTGCAGATGTTTGCATACATCTGCTAACTTATCAGAAGACATTCTTTTTCAATTAATTAACACATTTTATTCCCGAACCATGGTCCCTTTGAAAAATGCTCGAGTCTCCCATTGACTTCAATGGGGCTCGTTATTCGAGACGAGCACTCGAGCATCTGGAAAACTTCGTCTCGAATAACGAGCACTCGAGCATTTTAGTGCTCGCTCATCTCTAATAATAAAGTGATATTAAAAGTTACATTTTATAATGTCCGTATATCGGCTCCATTGACCAACGGGGGCGGTTTATAGTGTTATGTGTTGATTAACTCTGCCGTGACAATGGTCTTATTCCTAAGCGCAGAATAACAGTAGGTTTAGCCTCTTGGTTCACACAACCATATTTTCTCAATGCTTCCTAATCTCTTTTTAAGTTCTGTACTTGGTTGTCAGGGTTTTCAGCATCTATGAAGGATAGTTGTTAGGTTAGTTCTCCATGTCTTACCTTTAAAGGAGGCAAAATATTTAGTTAAATTGGTGCATTCTTCAATAATTCTCTCTTCTATGGTGCTCTTCCCCATGCCGAAATCCCGGAGTGTGGTCATTGTAAATCTTCTCATTATCTTCCAGTTTTCCCCTCTTGAAGAAACAAGTCCTAAAAAATAAACATTTGGGAAATTAATTTTTAGGTATACATAAGAGAAATATTTTTATTTTGAGAATTAAAGGACACCGACCATCAGGAATCTACCTAATAAGGTAGGTGCCTAATAAGGTAGATACAATGGTTAGTTACTCCTTTTGTCCTCAGCCCTAAATTGTTTTCCTTTAATCCTCGGCTGTTGTCAAAGCTGATAAAACTTTATCTAGCAAATATGCAAATTATCTTCAGAGGCTGCTGGGACTTGGGAGTGAAAGCTACTCCATGCCCCAGAAGCTTCTGCTGTCCCACCTCCCGGTGCGTCCTGGGTGCGCCGGAAGCTTCTTCAGAGGTCTGCGCATACACTTGAAACAGGAGCTACTGCGCATGGGAGACACATATGCTTGTGCACAAGTAAGGGTGCATTTACACACCCGTCTGTGAGGATGTATATGGCAATGGCGGCCACATGTGTGGCACTGATCCGTGCCATACACCGTGGAAAGATAGAGCATCTTTTATTATGTGTGTGGCCATGCACCGCTGTTTTCTATGGAGGGGTTACCTCCTCCTCTCCAGCGCCCGCTGAGGACGTGCCAAGATGTGGGAGAGCAAAGGCTACTGGGGCATGGAGTACCCTTTGAGCCCACAGCCCCTACAAGCTACTCCACGCCCCAGTAGCCTCTGCCGATAATTTCCATATTTGTTAGATAATGTGTATATCAACTTTGGCAACAGCCAATGAGTAAAGAAAAACTGTTTAGGGCAGAGCACAAAATGAAGAATCTACCATGCGATCCACCTTAATCGGTAGATCCCTGATGGTACATTTCCTTTAAAGGACATTTACCATAAAAATGGTTGACTGCTTTAACTTTTCGTTGTGTTTTGTAATTTCTGAGAAGCCTTTAGGATTTTCCATAACCTCCATAACGGCACAGACAGGAGGGGTCCCTCTCCTTCCATCTCAGTAATATCATAATAGCTCTAAGCTTTATTAACCTCTTTCTGACCAGGCCTTAAAAGGCTTTACTGACCGGAGCATTTCTAATACATTTTCATACTTATTGTGCAAAAAAAAAGTTTAGCTGCATTTTTTTTCTTGACCCATAGGGAAAGTTCAAAATAAAAAAGTTAAGGGACCGTTTTTCATTTACATTTTTTTTCCGAGGGGGTTAAAGTTACAAAAATTGGAGACAAATATATAATATTTTTGTGGGAGTGGGGGAGTTTTTTTTAAATTTAATTGGGGAATATTAATGTTATTTTTTCAATATTTATTTAAATGTAACTTGTGCATGTACATTTTAACTTTATATTTCCCCCATGAGGTCATAAAAAACCCCTGGTGAACATTTCCACAGTTTTCTTTATTTTATATTTTTACATATTTTTTTACCTTCTGGTTTTCACTCTTTAGATGCGCCAGTGACAGGCGAAAATGACCCCCTGCCTGTAGAGCTCTCCTCCTCTCAGGATGGTGCTCTGAGGATTGGAGAAGGAAGATGCGAAGACCCCGTCCTGCTCCAGCGATGGGAGCAGAAAAAAACTGAGGCAACGTCAAAAGACGTCGATACAGACTCAGGACCCCTGCCCACGTAACAACCTTTGAAGCCAGATTTTTCATGCTTGACTTGATGGTATATTTTCTTAAAAGATGTTTTACCATGAAAGAACATTCTCAAATTTTAATCCCCTAGTGATGTTAACACAATAAAGATAATTTTCAAACCTTTACTTCACAATTTGACTGAGTTGTACTGTTTTAGATCCTATCACTCAATGAGGGTCAGTGTAAGATTCCAGAGTGTGAGAGGGGGCACTGAGCAGACACTTTATGATTCCTCTGTGCTACCCGATACTGACAGTGTGCTTAGATTATCAGGGTACAGGGTTTATCTACATGTTCATTTACAATTCTGACATAATTGGGGTCATTTACTAAGGGCCCGATTCGCGTTTTCCCGACATGTTACTGAAAATTTCCAATTTGCGCCGATTTTCCCTAAATTGCCCCGGGATTTTGGCGCACGCGATCAGATATTGGCTCATCGCCGCGGGCATGCACGCGACAGAAATGGGGGGGCGTGGCCGAACGAAAACCCGACGGATTCAGGAAAACCGCCGCACTTACAAAAAAAAAAAGTGTCGCGAAACTTGCACTTACCTTCACTAGGAATAGGCCGGTGAACTTGAGTGCATTTCGGCGGGCTTCAGCACAGCAGCGCCACCTAGTGGACATCGGAGGAACTGCCTTAGTGAATCCACGGCCGGTCCCGAATCCACCACAGAGAACGCGCCGCTGGATCGCGAATGGATAGGGTAAGTAAATCTGCCCCTTTGTGTTGAAGGCATGGCATAATCATTTTTATATTTTGATAGATAGGACATTTTGGCTTGTGGGGATGCCCAACATGGTAATGATCTTATTTGTTCTTTTTATATGTGCTCTGGAGAAAGAGGGTGATTTGAACTTTTCAACAATTTTACTATCATTTTAGGCCCTTTGGTGCGTATGAACCCTAGGGGATCTGATTGCGCTGTATCAGATTCCCTTTGGCAGAATGACAGGCCTTGTAGTCTTGAGCACCCTTCTCCCTCTAGGTTATCTACCTTGTCCCATTGCAGCGCCAATCAAGGCAGTTAATGGCACATGCCAGCCTTTGACCCCTCTATATAGAGCCCTTACCAGCCCAAGACATAGTAGACAGTTAATATAAATTAGGTCAATATTATTGGTTAAGTTTCTAGCATGGAATTGGATGTAAACATCTGATTGGAACCACAGGTTTGCTACAGTGTTTACTTTAGGACTATATTGGGGTTTGAAGTCTAAGAGCTGAGCTCCATGTATATTCTTCATACTCCACACTAATAGTGAGATTTTCTGGACTCACCCATTTCATTGTCCATTTTCTTGAATATTCTCAGTAATCCTCTTTCTCCAAACTCCTCGGCGTTGTTGACCAGAGCTTCTTTCACTGCCTCGTATCCGGCTATGACCACCATTTTTTTCATTCCCATCCGGACGCTGAACACCGGCCCATATTTCTTTGAAAGCTTAAAGTCAAGATTAAAAAATACATCAAGAAAAAGATGACTTCATAGACTTATCCTACGACGTCTCCCTTATAGCACTCATTGGACCTATTAATAGGACGTGTCCCTAGTGATGCTTGGACATAGAGGGGGTCATTTACCATGGGCCCGATTCGCGGTTTCCCAACGTGTTACCTGAATATTTCCGATTTGTGCCGATTTTCCCTGTATTGCCCCGGGATTTTGGCGCACGCAATCGGATTGTGGTGCATCGGCGCTGGCATGTACGCGACAGTAATCGGGGGCGTGGCCGAACCCGATGGATTCGGAAAAACCGCTGCATTTTAAAAAAAAAGGGTTGCGGTACTCGCGCTTACCTTCACCAGGAATAGGCCGGTGAACTTCAGTGCATTCCGGCGGGCCTCAGCGGACTTCAGCGCAGCAGCGCCACCTGGTGGACATCGGAGGAACTACCTTAGTGAATCCCAGCCGGACCTGAATCCACCGCAGAGAACGCGCCGCTGGATCGCGAATGGACCGGGTAAGTAAATCTGCCCCAGAGTGTTGAGCACAAACCTGGGACTAGAGAAATGGTAACACTCGTTACAGAAGCACAATCCAGAATTTTTAGAAAAAGGTGATATAGAATTGTTACTTCCTGGAGAATACAAGTATTTCCAAGAACTGACCGGTCAGTAACAATGTTCTGTACTTGCATCTGATTGGAACAGCATCTGCTGTGTAGGGGGATCATACTCTGCCGAGCCCCGGTGTTGATCAAGTGTTGATTATAAATATGTATTTTTTTTAGCTCCTTAAAATTTCATTCTTAGGGACACCCCCTTTTTAAGAGGTTGGTGGGTGTACCAACCCATGTGCCCTGTCTAGGTCGTGCAGTGCAATGCTGCCGCCGTGTTGTTTTGAGTTTGCCTCTGGTAGTGTATTTATGTGGTATTCTCCATGTATGAAGCCTTCTTCTCATGCTGCTTTCATGTATTGAGATTGGGAGTGGTGATATTTTTAAGTAGTAGTAAGCATGTTTCTTGTGCTGGATTTGTTTATGGAGCTGTGAACTTAATTTATTAAAAGAGGTTGATTCTGGTGTAAGATCTATATATATATACACATGGAACTTGTTTTTTGTTGAATTTTTGTACTAAGCTTGGTTCCGGTGCTGTATTTGTAAAATTTATGTATATCTAGATGTTGGTTCCGGTGCTGTATTTGTAAAATTTATGTATATCTGGATGTTGGTTACGGTGCTGTATTTGTAAAATTTATGTATATCTGGATGTTGGTTCCGGTGCTGTATTTGTAAAATTTATGTATATCTGGATGTTGGTTCCGGTGCTGTATTTGTAAAATTTATGTATATCCGGAACTCGGTTCCGATGCCGTATTTGCAAAATATATGTAAATCTTGTGCTTGGTTCTGCTGTTGTATTTGTAAAATGTATGTATGTCTTGAGCTTGGTTCCGATGCTGTATTTATAGAATTAATGTATATCTGTAGCTTGGTTTTGGTGCTTTTTATTTAAATCTGTTGCAATGTGTAACGGAAAAACTGTGTGTTTCAATTCAAGTTTTTGTTAACTGTGTTAAATTAGGAGTAGTCTTGCATTCTCTCTAGTTATTTGAAGGTTGGGCTTTCCAAATTTTTTTTATATGGTGTGCCCCAGGTCCTCCAGTCAGACATTGGATATGTGAGAATTATTTTCCTGAAAAAACGCTAGTTTGTATGTAAAGAATCCACTTGCAAATCAATTAATTGCAAACAGGGAAAAGGGTGGTGTCCATAAAGCATTTGCAATGCCAAAAAATGTTACAGATAAAAGGTTAAAAACAACCTGTCATCCAGAAAAAATACTGCTATTCTTGCATCTTATTTTAGAAGTGGGCATGCTGCCTGCAGATAGGACACTATGTACAACCTGCCAGTTCATCCTGCTCTATAACATGCTGCCTGCAGATAGGGCTCTATGTAAACCTGCCCAGTTCATCCTGCTCTATAACATGCTGCCTGCAGATAGGACACTATGTACCATATGCTGAGCTCCTCCTGCTCTATAACATGCTGCCTGCAGATAGGACACTATGTACCATATGCTGAGCTCCTCCTGCTCTATAACATGCTGCCTGCAGATAGGACACTATATACAATCTGCTCAGCTCCTCCTGCTCTATAACAAGCTGCCTGCAGATAGGACGCTGTGTACAATCTGCTCAGCTCCTCCTGCTCTATAACATGCTGCCTGCAGATAGGACACTATGTACAATCTGCTCAGCTCCTCCTGTTCTATAACATGCTGCCTGCAGAAAGGAAATTATGTTTTAGCTGCTCAGAGCAGTTCAGAATTTATATCTAAATTTGATTTTAAAAATTACATCTTTAAATAATTTGGATGAAAAAAACAACAGAATATCAAACTACTACAACTGACGGTAATAAACTGTATACATTGGCCCATATTTATCAAAAGTGGCGCTGTCCGCCTCAGCGCAGTTTCCCTCATTAATGTGCAGATCAGGACAGATAATTCCATACAGGAGCAATTTGCTCGGCTATGGAAAACGTGGACACAGTTGCACCTTTTTCGTTTTGGTGCAACTTCACTATACGGTGTACGACACAGCGTCGCAGCCTCGCAAACTCCGACTCAGCACTACCATGTCCCTTTAGATGCTCAGATTTCGAAAAATCCAAAGACCTTTTTTTTAAGTGCAAACTTAGACAAAAAAACTGGCGCAGACACAATGATGTATCTGGCCCAATGTTGTGGATATATCAGGTATGAGGTTTCCTTACCTGCAGATAAGTCAGATGAGGGTTCCAGAAATCTATAATATGCAAATTCCCAATCAGCGGCCAAGATCTGGGCCCCGGAGGATAATTTTTTATGTGATTTTCATTCATTAAGCTATTCACAATAAAAACAAATACCAAAAACAGCACAAAATAAGAAGTGAAAGACAAGTCCAGATCCATGGCTGTGCCTGCAGGAGTCTGGCAGCTGCGGAGCCGTGCAGGTTATGTAACCCTCAGCTCCACCTTTATATCACACTGCGGGTACACAAACATTGGAAAAAATACAAATTGGGGAATTATTAAAAGTAGTCATGTGTCACACAGAGATACAGATACTTACTGGGTCAGAGCAGATGCCAACTATAGGGACTTAACCAGGATTAATACACAGCCCTTGTTGGTCATTGCCCACACAGTGATGTCACAGTACAGGGAAAATACACACAGTGATGTCACAGTACAGAGATAATACACACAGTGATGTCCATACAGGTGATACACATGGATGTCACAACAGGTAATACACACAGTGATGGTCACAGTACAGGAATACACACCTCATGTCACAGTACAGGAGTAATAACACACAGTGTCATGTCCCAGTACAGGGATAATCACACATGATTCACAGTACAGGGAAATCACACAGTGATTCACAGTACAGGGATAATAAAACACGTGATGTCACAGTAACAGTGAATACACAACAGTGATGTCACAGTACAGGGATAATAAACACAGTGATGTCACAGTATAGAGATAATACACACAGTGATGTCACAGTACAGGAATAATACACACAGAGCCAGAGCCTGCCGCAAAGTGGGTTGGACCTGCTGCGGCGTGGTACCACCAGGTCGTTCCATAGGTGCGACTTTGTCCGTGGTGGCTGTTAAGGCAAAGTACAGAGAATCGTTGTCGGGGACAGGCAGGAGGTCAGGACGGGCAGCACGGGATCAGAGTCGGGGATGTAGTAGGTGAAAACATGCTGCAGGGGAGCGTAGTCAGGAACGGAAATGGGCTAACAACCGGAAATCACAATAACAGCACTGGGCATGAGACAAAGCTTTCTCTATGGAACGAGGCACAAAGATCCAGCAGGGAACACAGGAAAGGGCTGGGAATTTAATGGAATTGGCAGCCGGCCAGTGCCAATTATTGGCTTGTGGAAAGTTGAGAACCGTAGCTGGGGGCACAGAGAAGAGCACGGGTGCACCTGCGACCCAGGTCGTGGGTCGCAGGAGCACCAGTAACCCCCTAGTCGGCCTCCTCCTCTTCTTGGACTGGATGAATTTCTGCAGAAGGCCATGGTCCAAGATGTTATCCTCTGGCTCCCAGGATCTCTCCTCTGGCCCGAACCCCTTCCAGTCAACAAGATAGAATTGCTTCCCTCTAACCATCTTCATATCAAGGACTTCTTTTACCTCAAAGGTGTCAGTAGCATCAGCTTTGGGAGCAGGAGGAGGTACTTGCCAGGAGAAGTGATTCAGGATGACGGGTCTCAGCAGAGAGAGACATTTGGGAATTTGGGATGCTCATGGTGGGCGGAAGACTAAGCTAAAATATAAAACAAGATTTTGGAAACTAAAGATCAGGCTAGTTGTTCAGAAATGACGGCGCAATGAGAGAAGGTAAGGAAGGACGTCAGTTTCCTATAGTCACAATTGTCTAAGAAGCTTTTCCACTCTGCATCAACGTCTCTTCATAGTAATTCAATGTAGAATGTGGGACAGTACCTCTTTAAAATCTGGCAAGCGATGTAACTAACAAGGTAAGAATCATCAGGTTCTCCATGTGTGCCAGTGACAACATGGCGAACCTGATGATCTTACCTTGTTATTACATCGCTATACCAGAATTTAAGGTACTGTCTCACATCTACATTGAATACCTGAAAGACGTTGATGCAGAGGGAAAAGCTTCTTAGACAATTTGGAAGACTAAGCTAGTAAGGCACAGGATTAATGCGTTTCAATATCTTGAATGGACCCAGGAAGCGAGGACCGAGCTTGAAGCTGGGAATCTTCAGCCGAATATACCTGGATGACAGCCACACTTTATCCCCCGGAGAGAAGATGGGAGGGAGCCTGTCCTTTTTCTCAGCCTTGGTTCAGGCAGAAGGCTGAAGTAGGGAGAGATGAGTCTGCTCCCAGATGGACTTAAGATCTCTGACCAATTCCTGCATGGAGGAACATCGGACATCAGAGGCAGAGGGAGAGTGGGACAAGGATGCTGTCCATAGACAATGAAGAAAGGGGCGGATCCGGAAGATTTGGAATCCAAGGAATTATAGAAGAACTCTGCCCATGGTGGACCAGTTGTCTTGACGGGCAGAAAGAAAATGACGGAAGTAACATCCCAGAGTTTGGTTAACTCTATCTACTTGTCCATTGGACTGAGGGTGGTGCGCAGAGGAGAGATCCGACTTTCCTTGAAGTTGACTGCATATAGAACGCCAGAAGTGGAAAACAAGCTTTACTCTGGAGACGATGTGCTTATAAAGTCCATGTAGCCGGATGTGGGTGAAAAACAGGCTGGCAAGGTGAGGGGCTGACCGCAGACCTGGCAGAGGCACAAAATGGGACATCTTGGAGAACCAGTCAGTTACGACCCAGATGACGGTATTCCCAGAGGAAGATGGAAAATCCATGATGAAGTCCATGGTCACATGAGACCATGGGTGGCAGTATCAGTAACAGCAGTAGTAGACCAGCTGGTTTGAGGCGCGGTGGCTTATTATGAGCACAGGAAGTGCAGGAGCCCACAAAATTCTGTACATCTTTGACCAGATCAGGCCACCAATAGAGAAGGGAAATGAGGGCTACAGAGCGGTGCACCCCTGGGTGACCAGCCACACGAGAGCAAATCAATTTGCTCTACGAAGTAAAGGTTGGACATAGGCCGTGCCAGGAGAAAGCTGCCAAAGATACAGTGGAGCAGCAATAACTAGTTGCTCAGGGCGAATATTATGCCAAGGAGCCGGTTATTCCCCAATGATATCAGAGGCATGAGAGAGGGCATCAGCCTTGACATTCTTCTCGGTCATCAGGAAGGAAGTGAATCAAAAATCAAAAGGTTAAAACGAGAAAAGAAGAGCGATCAGAGGGCTTGCCGTGGGTTGAGGCGCTAAGCAGTCTGGGGATAAAGACATTTCTTATGATCTGTATACATGCAGACTGGATGGCGAGCTCCCTCCAGAAGATATCGCCATTCTTCCAGAGCAAGTTGAATGGCCAGTAGTTCTCTGTCTCCTATGGAGTAATTCCCCTCTGCGAATGAGAAAGTCTTAGAGAAAAACGTGCAAGTGAAAATTCGGCCTCAGGGCCCTTTCTGGAGGAGCACCCCAGTTCCTACTGAGGAGGCATCAAATTCCAGGTGGAAAGGCTTCTCTATATCAGGCCATGTGAGAACAGTTGCTGAGGCAAAGGCAGACTTTAATTTACAGAAGAATTCCTCACCCGCCGGAGGCCAGTCGAGGATTTGTGCCCTTCTTGGTGAGCGCCACAATGGGAGGCACAAGAAAGGAGAAATGCGGCATAAACTGCCAGAAGTAATTTGTAAAGCCCGGAAATCTCTGTATTGTACAGAGTCCTACAGGGCGTGGCTATTGAAGAACTGAAGATAACTTAGCAGGATCCATCTGTAGGCCCCTGTCAGAGATAAAATAGCTGAGGAAGGGAAGACTTTTCTGAGAGAACTGGCACTTCTCAAGTTTGGTGTAGAGGCGATTGGCTCTGAAACGACTTGGCGTACGTGGGACCATTAGGACTCAAGCTCCATAGAGAACACTTGAATATTGTCAAGATAGACCACGACACAGGTATATAGAATATCTCTGAATATGTCGTTGACAAATTTCTGAAAGGTGGCCTGTGCATTACAGAGTCCAAACGGGTACCAGGTACTCAAAGTGTCCATCACGAGTATTAAAGGTAGTCTTCCACTCATCACCTTCGAGGATACGGCGGTCTTCCACTTCGCGGATACAGAAGAGGTAATAGGCCACACAAATGTCTAGTTTGGAGAAGACCTTGGCTCCACATAGGCGGTCGCACATTTCAGGGATCAACAACAATGGATAGCCCTTCTTAACATTAACCTTGTTAAGACCGCGATAGTCTATACATGGACAGAGTCTATACATGGACCCATCATTTTTGGTCACAAAGAAGAAGCCTGCACCTGCCGAAGAAGAGGATTTACGTATGAACCCCCTATGGCGAAGTACAGAGACATTGAGCAGAATCATAGTCAGGGACAGACAGGCGGTCAGGACGGGCAGCACTGTATTAGAGTAGGGGACGTAGCAATAGTCCAAGGCAGGCAGCAGAGGTGCATAGTCAGGAACGGAACCGGGGTCACAACGGGAAATTACAATAACAGCACTGGGCATGGAACAAAGCTTTTTCTTAGGCACAAAGCACGAAGATCCGGCAGAGAACACAGGAAGGGGCTGGGAATTTAACAGAATTGTCAGCTGGCCAGCTGAAACTTTGTCACTGAAATGGGGCGTTCCAGTGCTCAGTCATACCGTGCACCAGATTTACCATGCAAAGTCTGACAGAAGTGTGTCGCATGCCCCATGTTAAAGGTGCAGCAAAAAAAAGTTGGTGCAGCAGTGCAGGGGGCACAAGATACATGAAGAACGGGCGCCAGAATTGATGAATATGGCTCCCCCTGCACATTATACGGGCAAACGTTGGTGATAAGGGGTTAATAAACATTTTTTTTCTAAAAATAGACACAGGAATAATTACCACAGGAATGTCCATAATTACCATGTTTCTTCCAGTCTCTGCTCCCAGTTACCTCACACGATGCAGACAAGGCCAAGAGATAATAAGTAAAGGAGAATTATTAGCACAGGATTAAACAGTTACCAGTCTCCTGAGTCCCAGGCGCTGCAGACACGGCTGTAATGACCTCACGCACTGTACATATGGCTTCTAAATGTTACCTGCCGCCATTATGGAATTGTGTAGGAGGCTGCTCTCTCAGTTGACATCAACATTGCGTTTGTAACGCAATATTACAGCTGAGGAGAGAAGATTTGTCTAATTACATTGTTTTTAATGTTTGCCTTTTTACAACAAGTGCGTTAACATTTGAGCTTTGTTAACGGAATGTTAACCCCTTTCTGATCAGGCCTTGAAAGGCTTTAATGGCCGTGGACATTCTTAGCAAATTTTCATACTTAAGGGCCATAACATCTTTTAATTGGCTATTACCTTTTCTTGGGCATTATGTGTGACACATAAGGATAATTAAAGGGGGTATTTCACGAACATGAACGGTTGATACAAAAACCCATAATAATATAAATAATTGAATAGAACAAAATCCAATGTCATTAGTCACAAAATGGAGCTTAAATAATTTGATTTTATGATTCACAAAATGTTATGGGCTTTCTAAAGTAGGTGGAGTTATTAACAAGATGGCCGCCACTGGAAACTACAAGTCCCATGATCTTTTAGTTCTCAGTAACTCCTCCTCCCTCTTTTGCTCTGCTCCAAGTGATGATGTAACAGACTGTCCCGCTCTGTTACCATAGTAAGGATGTGTAGCTGCCATTACTCAACATTACCTCCCTGAGATGTGTCCATACTGCATGCACTGCAACCAACCACTGCAGCCAAATAGGATGATCACATGACCTGCACAGGCAGGTGCAGGCCATGTGATGTGGACATGTGACCAGCGGCCATCTTCTGTCCTGCGCCTGCTCCGTGCAGAGGAAATCGACAGACTGATTAAAGGGCCAGTAGCATTTTGTCACATGACAAAGGGGGTGAATTAGGTGTTTATTCAGCATGCCAGCATCAATTCATTGTCAGTTTCAAGGAGATGCAACCAGTTTTGTAGAGCTGTCTAGGATTTTCATCAGTTCTCCTCATAGGATCTCTATTCCAATCTAGATTCATAAGAGGTCTGTCTTTTCTTTATTTTATCCCTTTTTATTTTATTGTTTTGTTTTTATGTATGTCTGCTTAATTTACCATTTTTGTAACCTTTTACTCCTTATCAACATGTGACGTACTACTATGTCACATACCAGCTGCCGGCTGAGCCCTCTCCATACAAGGTGGGCGTTTGCTGAATATTGCAGCAAACACCTACCGGTAACACCTACCGGACTTCTTTTACCTTGAAGGTGTCTATTTTCACTGCATTTGGAAATTTTCCTGCTTCCCAGTACATGGCATGAAAAATTAAATACTGTCAATATGAAGTGCAATTTGTTATGCAGAAAACAAGCCCTGGCACAGCTCTGTACATGGAAAAATAGTTTACATAGTAAAAAAAAGTTAGGGATTTTTGAAGGGGGGGAGTGAAAAATTAAAACTTAAAAATTGAAAAAGGGCCAGGTTGTTAAGGGGTTAAATATTGTGCACCATCTCCCCCCCCCCTCCCCCGATGATGTTCGGGGAGCAAGATGGCGGCACCCATGTGCAGCCACATTTTAAGTGCCGCCGGTGACTTTGACGGCGGTAAACAACAGGTTAACACCCGCGATTGTTAGCGATGGGTCTTTGCTGCAATATGCAGCAAAGCCCATCTCTGTATGAAGAGGGCTCAGCCCGTGAACCCTCTTCATACACCCTTCACAGCTCCGTGGTGGATATATCCGTCACGGAGCGTGTAGGGGTTAGCACTTATAACAAACTTCCTAAACATTGTTATGCATACGTTGAGGAGTGTAGTTTCCATAACGGGATAATCTATAATGGGCTTTCAACTCCTTGTGAATGATGCAAAATGAGAAAGACGATAGTTAGCACTTCACGGTCCAGCAAAGCTCCAGCTTTATTTAATCCGTATTCCGTAAAAGCACGATAGGATACATTAAAGGGGTTTTACCACGAACAGATGTTAGGCTCTATCCATAGGCCTAACTTGCTGATCAGTGGGGGTCTCATTGATGAGACCCCAAAGGATCACGAAAACGAGGGTTCTGATGGGGTCCCACGTACCTCCATCGTACCCCTTATTGCTCCGTCAGAGTAATGGAGCAGATGGCCGCGCATGAACGTTCTGCTCCATTAATCTCTATGGAGCTGATGGAGGTCGCGGCACCCCTTTAAGCAAATATCATTTTACACCATTTTGTTTGGAGTTTGGACACTATGACACATGTAGTTAAACCAAGTGTAATAATACACCTCCTTTGCAACATCCTGGTTTCTTAATATTAAACATATCTACGATTTTCAAAGGACATCTACTAGCAGATTACTGGTGGTAGACTGTCCACACAATCATGCTCGTTACCTTAGGGCAGGGGTGGCGAACCTATGGCACGGGTGCCAGAGGTGGCACTCTGAGCCCTTTCTGTGGGCACCCGCACCATCACCCCAGAATGAAGTTCACCGGACAGGACTCAAAGAATCTGCCTGCAGGATCTTCCTACAATGATAGATGAATTTGCCCTCCTCCTTTCAACTGGGTTGGTGTCTTTAGGAGGCTGAAGGATTGAAAGTTGTCAATGAACAAAGAGAATTACATTACTGTTTAAATTGCTGCGCTGGCACTTTACAATAAATAAGTGGCTTTTGGTTGAATTTTGGGCACTCAGGCTCTAAAATGTTCGCCATCACTGCCTTAGGGGATTGATGGCAGTCTTATTTCCTTTTTTCAGAGGTTACTGGTTACTACTGCGACTGCTCAAGGAATAGTATTCTCGCGCATGCGCAAGAATTAAAGGCAACCAGCTGACATTACCGGCTGTCTGCGCAGAGCCGGTGGCACAGAGGGTGAATAACAACTGGCAGGGGCGTGAATAATTAGCGTCCGGCGGAGTCATGAGGTGCTCAGGTGACGTCAACATAAGTGGCTCAGGCACATTTACATATCTTTATAAAGTTATTTTCCGGCGCAGTCCGAATCCCTGGAAAATAGACTTCCATCAACCCCCTAAGGTAACAAACATGATAGTGAGGACAGTCTAGCACCAGTAATCTGCTGGTAAATGTCCTTTACTAATTAATCTGAAGGTTTATACTATGTTGCCCTAGAATATCAAGGTTCTGCTGTATCGGTATAAATAAATTCCCGGAACTTTAACGGCAACATGGTTTTCCAGAGATTATTTACTCAATTTATAACCAAGGAGAAAACACTGCTGTAAGCATAGTACGTCTATGGTTCAGTTCATTCTGATCCCAGTTTAAGCCTGTCCCCTGATCCAATAATAATTAACGCAGGAACATTAAACAGGGCTCCATCTGTGTTCGGTTTGGATCAGAACATTAGTATCCATGGATGGTTTATTAATATTCGAATATTTCAGAAGACACTCGTTTTAGTTTTAAGTAATCAAAGTTACGTTTTAGCTTGGCCACTTTCCCACTTACCCAACCCTATTTAACCTACCCTTACCTGACCTTTAAGAGCGACCACCCGTCACACACAGCTTGTAGCCAGGTCTGCTGAGTTGTAGTCCGAAAGGTACATAACGCTGGGCAGGCTGTGTCTTCCTAATCCTATGGACTCTATTATTCACATACACATAAAACCTTCTTGTCTCATTGTAAATAGAACCCAGAACTACGATGCTGTGTGTGACCTGGGTCATCCAGGGTTACATCTATTTCATATGTCATCAAGTCTTGGTATAGTAAGGCTCTGGGCGGAGAGCCAGCTGTGCCTCATCCATCACAAAGCCGATAGTGACTTGGCCCTTAGTGTCCCTTGTTTTGTTCTGTGCAGTGTGACATGTATGTAATGTGGGGGTGCAGGGTGATATGGATGTAATGTTATGTACAGGGTGACATAGGTGTAATGTGGGGGGGGGGGTGCAGGTTGACATGGATG
>WNYA01000758.1:47449-72970 GCA_019512145.1 Engystomops pustulosus | reverse complement strand
TAAATGTGAGGGTGCAGTGTGGAACATGGGTTTAATGTGGGGGCATGGTGACAATGATGTAATTGGGGGTGCAGTGGTGACAATGGTGTAATGGGGGGTGCAGTATGAACATGGGTGTTAATGTGGTAAGTGCAGTGACGATGTAATGTTGGGGTGCAGGGTGACAGGGATGTAATGTGGGGGTGCAGTGTTACATGGATGTAATGTGGGGTGCAGGGTGACATGGATGTAATGTGGGAAGTGCAGGGTGACATGTATGTAATGTGGGGTGCAGGGTGACATGAATGTAATGTGGGGTGCAGGGTGACATGGATGTAATGTAGGGTGCAGGGTGACATGGATGTAATGTGGGGTATAGGGTGACATGGATGTAATGTGGGGTGCAAGGTGACATGAATGTAATGTGGGTGTGCAGGGTGACATGGATGTAAAGTGGGGTGCAGTGGTGACATGGATGTAATGTGGGTGCAGTATGACATGGATGTAATGTGGGGGAGCAGCGTGACATGGATGTAATGTGGGGTGGGAGGTGACATGGGTGTAATGTGGGGTGCAGGGTGACATGGGTGTAATGTGGGGTGCAGGGTGACATGGGTGTAATGTGGGGTGCAGGGTGACATGGATGTAATGTGGGGTGCAGTATGACATGGGTGTAATGGGAGGTGCAAGTGACATGGATGTGAATGTGGGGTGCAGTGTTACATGGATGTAATGTGGGGTGCAGGGTGACATGGATGTAATGTGGGGTGCAGTGTTACATGGATGTAATGTGGGGTGCAGTGTTACATGGATATAATGTGGGGTGCAGGGTGACATGGATGTAATGTGAGGGCGCAGGGTGACATGGATATAATGTGGGGGTGCAGGGTGACATAGATGTAATGTGAGGTTCAGGGTGACATGGATGTAATGTGGGGTGCAGGGTGACATGGATGTAATGTGGGGGTGCAGGTGACATGGATGTAATGTGGGGTAGTGCAGGGTGACATGGATGTAATGTGGGGTGCAGTGACATGGGTGTAATGTGGGGTGCAGGGTGACATGGATGTAATGTGGGGTGGCTGTGACATGGATGTAATGTGGGGTGCAGGGTGACATAGATGTAATGTGAGGTTCTGGGTGACATGGATGTAATGTGTGGGTGCAAGGTGACATGGATGTAATGTGGTGCAGGGTGACATGGATGTATGTGTGGTGCAGGTGACATATAATGTGGGGTGCAGGGTGACATGGATGTAATGTGGGGTGCAGGGTGACATAGATGAATGTGGGTGCGGTGAAATGGGTGTAATGTGGGGTGCAGGGTGACATGGAGTAATGTGGGGTGCAGGGTGACATGGATGTAATGTGGGGGGTCAGGGTGACATAGTTAATGTGGGGTGCAGGGTGACATGGATGTAATGTGGGGGGTGCAGGGTACATGGATGTAATTTGGGTGCGATACATGTAAAATGTAATGTGGGGTGCAGGGTGACTTGGATGTAATGTGGGGTGCAGGATGACATGAGTGTAATGTGGGGGTGCACGGTGACATGGATGTAATGTGAGGTGCACAGTGACATGGATGTAATGTTGGGGCGTAGGGTTAACTCGACACCAAGGTCATGCCCCTGAAGAAGCCGGAATGAGGGCAAAACCTTGAGTCGGGCTGACATACTTGGCTTGGTGTCGGACTTTTAATACTAAATGCAAGATTTTCATGCTTTTTTGTGAGAATAATTTTAATAAAATATTCTGATATTTCCTTACTATTTGCTACTATAGAGCTGTCTGCACTATGTAAAACATTGATGTCCGGATTGTTCATCATCGGCACAAAAACACGAGGTAAAGGAGGAGAAACGCTGGAGTGGGGACATAGAGTTATTGGATCCTCACTATTCCATATTGACTTTGGGAAATAAGCAGAACTTTGGCGTAATGACTGACTATATCCATGGTAAAAAGGATTTTTACTGGAATAGGTTGAGCTTGAACTGAATTTCTATTGTAAAGCATTGGCTTGGAGAAGGGTTTTCTCTATTTTTTGGGTCGGAAGCTCTTCACTTCAGGTCAGCTGCGTGTTATTTCCTTGATTTGATTTCACTATGTATTCCTGCATGCGCAGTAGCTTCGGCTTTGGAGGCGATTGCGCGCAGCCGCCAGCTCGGCATAGAGAGTCTTCGTGCTGAGCATCTCACAGTGGGAGGATTGAAAGAGCCTACTGGAGCATGGAGTGGGGCGCACCGTGTAGCTTCAGCTCCGGATACTCCACGCCACAGTAGCCTCTCACATATTAGGGTAATAAAAGATTTCTAAACTTAGAAGGCACTGAAGGGTTAAAGGGGACCTACCACCATGATTCTACCTATAAAGGTAGATCGGGTGGTAGGTGGATAAATAGGACGTAAGGATAGCCCTTTTTGGGCTAATCCTTACGTCCCGACTATCCTTTTGTAAATTTTAATGGCTTTATATGGTAATTTTTTAATGCGGCTACTGGGCGTGGAGTAGCCGGACATGAGGCTACTAGTGGCGGCTACTCCACGCCCCAGTAGCCTCGTTCCTCCGCCTACCAGGTATCTTCGGTGCCCAGCTCCTCGTCGACTGCGCGCCCTCGTGCGAACTACCCTGCGTTCGCTATCGCCAAAAACGCATGCTACGGGTGCGCACGCCATAGCTCCCGAGGCCGGCGCTAACTGCGCATGTGGCAGAACGCCGGGTACGGACGAGGGCGCGCCAGCTACGAGGAGCTACGCGCCAAGATTACCTGGTCGGAGGAGGAACGGGCTACTGGGCACCCCACGCCCCAGTAGCCGCCTAAAAAAGTTGCATATAAAGCCATTAAGTTTCCAAAAGGATAGCCGGGATATAGGATTAGCCAAAAAGGCGATCCTTACTCCCTTCATCCACCTACCACCTGTTCTACCTTTATAGGTAGAATCGTGGCGGTAGGTTCCCTATAAGCCTAAAAATGGCTCAGATGAAATGCATTAGATGAACCTGCCACCGAACCCACCATCTGTTCTTATATTTCTAGTTTCTTCATCGGTTGAAAAAAGACACTTGTCCATCAAGTTCAACCAAATTCAATATATATTCAATATAATTCAATATAATTGAATTATTTCATTTCCACTTTATTGTCTTTTCCTTTTGCTTATTCAATCCATCTCATTAACTCATGTTTCTCCTTTGATAGGCAATAGAAAGCATTTCACGCGTTCCACATATCCAAAAAAAAACAATGAGGCAGCACCCCGGTAAGTATAAAGGTGATCTTTATTCATCCATGACAAAACAAGGTGCTCCTTGCTTTGCCATGGGTGAATAAAGATCACCTTTATACTTATCGAAGTGCTGCCTCATTGCAATTTTTTTGGATATCAGACCTAACAAACAGATGGATCGGGTTTGTTGGAGGCGTGCACCCACCATTGGACTTGATCCATTATACTCGCTGAGCTGCTCCACAATCGGACCGTCATGCGTTCCACATGTGTTCCTTATCAAAACTTCCAGTCTCGGGAGCATAGAGCGACTCACTTGCGTTCCGGCCGTCACCTGATAAATAGGAATGTCCTGATGACCCTTCAATTCTCCAGCTACCAGACTAGGTAAGATAACTTATGGACACTTACTCTTTCTCGCCTGCGTACTAGCTAAAGCGATCTACCTCCACACACTGGCGTAGACGCTGTGAGCGTGTATGTGTGTATATATGTATATTGATCTGTTTATCATCCGTGTGTCTAAAACCCATCCCTAGAAATATTTCTATTTATCAACATATAAAACTTCATCCAGTGTCTACCCTTTGACCTCTCTGTATATACTCTTGTCCTATTTATTTTTTATTATTTTTTATACATTTAATCGAATGGGCAATATTTGAGCTCTGCATATGTATACATATATTTATTCTCATATATTTTCAATTTATTCATGTATTTATTTATCAAATGCGTCAAATATACCTACAGTACAAACCAAAAGTTTGGACGCACCATCTCATTCAAAGAGTTTTCTGTATTTTCATGACTAAAAAACTGTAGATTCACACTGAAGGCATCAAAACTATGAATGAACACATGTGGAATTACAAAATAGTGTGAAACAACTGAAAATAAGTCTTATATTCTAGGTTCCTTTTGCTTTGATTACTGTTTTGCACACTCTTGGCTTCTCTTGATGAGCCTCAAGAGGTAGTCACCTGAAAAGGTTTTCACGTTACAGGTGCCCTCCCAGGTGTAATAAGTGGGATTTCTTACCTTATAAAAGGGGTTGGGACCATCAGTTTTGTTGTGCAGAAGTCAGGTGGATAAGCGGCTGATGGTCCTCCTGAAGAGACTGTTAAAATTTGTATTAGGGCTAGAAAAAAGAAGCTAAATAAAGAAAAACGAGTGGCCATCTCATTACTTTAATAAATGAAGGTCAGTGAGTCCAAAAATTGGGAAAATTTTGAGAGTGTCCCCAAGTGCAGTTGCAAAAACCATCAAGTGCTACAAAGAAACTGGCTGACATGAGGAGCGCCCAGGAAAGGAAGACCAAAAGTCACCTCTGCTGCGGAGGATAAGAGTCACCTCTGCTGCAGAGCATAAGTTCATCCGAGTCACCAGTCTCTGAAATTGCAGGTTAACAGCAGCTCAGATTAGAGAGCAGGTCACTGCCGCACAGAGGTCTAGCAGCAGACACATCTCTACAACAACTGGTAATAGGAGACTGTGTGCAGCAGCCTTCATGGTAACATCACTGCTAGGAAACCACTGCTGAGGACCACACAAGCAGAAAAGACCCAAGGAATGGACATCAACCAGGTGAATCTCTGGCCTTGTCTGATAAGTCAAATTTAAGATCTTTGGTTCCAACCACTGTGTCTTTGAGCAAACGCAGAAAAGGTAAAAATGGATTTACAGCCTGGCTCCACCGTAAAGCATGGAGGAGGAGGTGTGATGGTTTGGGGGGCTTTGCTGGTGACCTGCTGGGGAAGGTATACTGAACCAGCATGGCTACCACAGATCTGGCAGCGGCTGCCATCTATCCGGTTTTGCATTTAGTTGGACCATAATTTATTTTTCATCAACAATGACAATGACCCCAAAAACACTCCGAGCTGTGTAAGGACTATTGACCAAGAAGGGAGTGATGGGGTGTTACCCCAGATGAACTGGCCTCCACTGTTACCAGACCCTGAACCAGTCAAGAGGTTGGGGTGAGCTGGACCGGAGAGTGAAGGCAAAAGACCAACAAGTGCTAAGCATCTCTGGTAATTCCTTCAAAGACTGTTGGAAGACCATTTCAGGTGACTACCTCTTGACGCTCATCAGAGATGCCAAGTGTGTGCAAATAGTAATCAAAGCAAAAGGTGGCTACTTTGAAGAACCTAGAATATATGACATATTTTCAGTTGTTTCACACTGAAATTGATGCAGTCCACTGACCATCTATCAACTCTATAACTATGATACCTTTGTTTAGCGTGTGAAATGCATTGTCCTTCCCATTAGGTCCGTGCGCCCTCGAAGGTCTTCTTTTTTTTGGGAATTCCAACACAGAGCATGGCCGTGATTACACCTAGAATGGAGAGCTCAGATACTTGGGTTTTAAACCCCTTGGACTGCTTCAAACTTGGTCACACCCTCCCACTACTTTCTCAGCACTTCCTGTTCACTGCACAAGTGCTATGGAAGCAGGGAGGGTTGAGACAGTGTTAACAGCCCTGTGAACCCTGATCACATAGAAGCTGGGGTAGAACCTCAGGCCCTTAGTATAGATTAAAAGTTGATTTAAAAGACGGAGCCTTGGTAAATATACTGTAAGAAAATGACCACAGTCACAGGTGTCTGGCTCTATGAGTAAGCGGTCTTGGGTTTACCATAATGGATTTTTTTGTAGATTTCCTTTAAAAAGGTGTAGTAGCATTTTTTGTTTAAATTATGAGTAGGCTCTCTCCACCGAAACCATTGATTTCCTACAGTAAAGTTCATGTTTTTGTCATTAACTTGATGCAGCCACAATAAAGAATATTTATATTAATTGCCAAGATCTGAGTGTCTGAATTATACACTTTTATATTTGCTTTCAACCATGCCTGAGGGTGCGGTCACATGTGGCGTTTGCATAAAAATGCCATGCGATCCATAACCGCACCCCAGCTCGTGTTACCTAAGCCCTCTACAAACATAGTAGGCTGGCACCAATTAAGGGTGTTAACTATTTAAATGCTGATGGAAAGCTTTTCGCCATCTTGGCCGGATCATCTACTCACGTGAGGTCATCAGGAGGACAGTGATCCTTTGTCATACAGCCGGGAGTCACCATATATTGCAGTGCAGTAGTATTGCAGTATATGGTATAACATCTTGAAGGCCCCTTCCACACCTTGCGTTGCAGATCACGTCAGAGTTTGATCATGGGTGCGATCACGGATTTGGTCAGTAAAAAACTGACATTTTGCCATCAGAGTTCAATAAGTTTTCAGTCAGATTTTGTTCGTGTCTCAGTTTTTCACGCGCATTTTCAATGCAATTCAATCCATATTTCAATGCAGATAAAGCGCGTGAAAAGGACCCAGGACCTGTGCTCTATCTTTCTATTGCATTGATGCATGAAAAGTGCATTTGCACTTGGACTTGCCTGTGTCTCAGAGTGCAATGCGTTTTTGATGGGTCTCCATAGACTTGTATGTGCGTTTTTCACGCGCATGACCTTTGCAAAAGTAGAGCATGTCGAGATTTAAACCGTGCGTTAAAACGTGCGTGACATTGCGCATGTTTTTACATCAATGCCAGTGATAACGTAAATTGGAGCATTGCAAGCTTAGGTCATCATGTTGTAATATTGGGGTCATTTACAAGGCCCCGATTTCAAACCCGACGGATTCGGAAAAACCGCCGCATTTAAAAAAAAAAAATGTCGCTCGGCACCAACCGCTTACCTTCACTCATCCTCTCTTCTCCTGCTTCCTGATGCTTCGTTCTCTTCCCAGCTCGACATCTCTCTGGTGGACGGCGAGAACTGCCTTAGTGAATCGCCGGAGACCTGAATCCACCGCAGAGAAGAGCCGCTGGATCGCGAATGGCCGGTAAGTAAATCTGCCCCATTCTGTGTTTCTTTACAGTATTTTTTTATAAAATAAATCAACGATATTATCATTTTAATGATTTTAGCTGAAACTAAATGAAACACCAGAGATCAGAAGAAAATAACATTACAAGCAACTAAACAACAAGCTTTGGCTCTACTGTTTCATTAACAACCATCATGTTTTATATTATATTGTATACATTGTAAGAGCCGGTATGCTGGCTGAAGTATTTTAATCTCGATGTATAGCCGCAAACTGTATGCTGCCTTGGTGCATTTTGTAAGTCCACCTGCAGGTGAGAAATCAAATTCATTGACCGATGATGGGAAGCGGAGGTGAATTTCTGTAGAAGGGTTGTAAAAAAGATAAAAATCTCCATTTTTTGCCAGTGTCTCCCTGCACAGCTCTACGCCCTAAACTGGAAGATAAATGAAAGATGGTTAAAAAAAAATAATATAGTAAAATTCCAAAAATCGAGAATCAAGTATTCACTAGTTGAAGCTAAACAGCTAAACACACTTGAACGGTTCTAGGCAATGGTACAGCATCACCCTTTGTCGTAGAGACCATTGGTGTCAGTCTACATTGACTTGGACCCTGGAACAAAGGGCCCACCATCAATTCAAGTATTGTTATGGGTTCATCATGGACGCCTTTAGCAGATGCTTGCACTGATGTTACAACACGTGCCATTCTAGAGCAACCCACACAACATAATCAACACCATTTAACTAGGCCAAACCTCTCTATGAGATTTTCTACTCTACATCCTAATGAATTAGAGATGCAAATTAATGCAGCCAGCGTAACTACAGTGGTAGCAGCCATAGCAGCTGCTATGGGGGCCCACGTGGGGCCTCATCATCCAACCTGACAAACTAATGAATGGAGGATGTACCCATTATATACTTTATTATGGCTGCAACATTGTATAACATAGAATGAGTATGACTATATGTGATGTTATATGCTGTATCTGTGATGTAAAAATATGTATTTGTACAAATGTATGATGTGCATATATCACTGCATTATGCTCTATATGTGTCTGTGTATACTGTTTAACTGTAACTCACATTTGTGGGTATATAAATATGTAGTTTTTTTAAGGGGAAGGGGCCCCCATTCAGAAGTCTGCTATGGGGCCCTGCCACCCTAGTTTCGCCACTGGATGCAGCCAAGGTGGCTCCAATAACCATGTGACTGAATTAATGAAAGTACACTCATGGAACTATTCATCTCAGACTACAAGGGACGATTTTTTTTTTGCCTCTGTAAGCCAACAAATACTAGATACCACCTGTGTAATATTTGAAGCAGGTGTTTGATATGGCCTTGATGGTAAAATAATTCTTGAATCTTACTGTTTATATCATCTCACTACGAGATGGGAAAAATATGGTCCTCCTCACTATGAGATAGTCCTCCATAATTATTAATACAATTAGTGTTCCTCTATCACATATACTATGGGGGGGGGGGGGGGGAGGGGAAGGCACAGCATGACCTTTCATAATGGCATGCCACAATTCTGATGGACCCTGTTGTCCATTATTATTTCAAAACTGGGACCACCACAGATCTGCTGAGACTTTGGTAGGTTACTTTCCACCTGTATGTGCACCAAAGTCTCGATGTTAAAATGATAGTGTGTGATGGTGACATAAGTGATTCTCACCATCGAGACTATAACCAGGAAAATTGGGACACTGTCATGCAATAAAATGAATTGAAATTAAAACATTTTGGAGCATCTGCAGAATGAAGATCCCAAAAGCTTTTGATCTCAACAAATGCCATTGATGCCCATCATCATTGATTCAAAGGGCTAACCAACAAGGAAGACATGTGAGGTCAAATTTTTAACCCTGAGGTGATGATCCCACAGACATTTGTTGAATATATTTTAGTATCAAAGTGTAAAGCTTTAGTTTTACAAAATGACATGGTTGACATGAGGTCATTAATGACTTGGTTAGTGCACATTACCATATGTCTACATAGGTTATACTTACCTGCAGAAAATGGCATGAAGGCATCTTTTTTTACAAATTTCCTTTGAGTCAAAAAATGTGGAGATAAAATTCTTCATCTTCTCAAACTGTGTCTTGTCTCTCTCAACACCGGGTCAGTAATATGGGATAATATAGGTGCCCTGTTGTCAAAATATAATATTGGGATGAGCCTTTTGTTCCCAGCACAGAAGGCAGTTGTATATGTTTCTCCTTGCATTACATACTGATATTTCCTATACATTCTGCACGCACAGAAGACTACTTATAGAATATAATAGATAACTAGTGGGACTACAGTAATGATGTAATGAAAGAACTGTCTAAAATATAAATGTAATCATTGCTTTCTATAAGGAATTCACGGGTAATGGTAATTCTATTAATTATTAAGGGGTTCACTGTGTTTTATACTTGCTATATATAGGGGACACACAGAGGCCAGTTGTTTGTAAGGAGTTTACAAATGTATATTATTATACATTCACCGGCCACTTTTATTAGGTCCACCATGCTAGTAACGGGTTGGACCCCCTTTTGCCTTCAGAACTGCCTCAATTCTTCGTGGCATAGATACTACAAGGGCTGGAAGCTCTCAGAGATTTGGTCCATATTGACGTGATGCATCACACAGCTTGCCGCGAATTTGTCGCTGCACACCATCCATGATGCGAATCTCCCGTTCCACCACATCCAAGATGCTCTATTGGATTGAGATCTGGTGACTGTGGAGGCCATTTGTGCTCCAGTGAAATGGCCTCATTATGAAAATATATTTAGTTTAGGGGTTTAATTTGCCTGAACGGGTTCTCTTTAAGTGATGAACGCAAGGAAGGACCCACGTGTTGTTAAAGAAGGTTCTAATACATACTGCCACTCTACCATGTAGATGTATGAGAGATCCACAACTTGCTTTCATTATTAAAATGAACTGTAGACCATTTCTTCTCTGTTCTCCCACAATATGGTCCTCAGCAAAGGTGAGTCTAGCCTTTTGATACGTTCTGCTAATGAGAGGTTTGGTCCCTGCAGAGTGGTCCTTCAGTCCAATGTTCTTAAACATTGTGACCCTGCATGATGAGACAGATCCTTACCCTATTCAGTACTGAACTGTCAAACATTTCACTGCAGTTTTGAAACAATTATCCATGGGGATTCTCCACATTATCCCAGCCACTCTTGCATTTGTCTTTCGGGGACGACCACCTTCTTGTGGGGACTTCATGAGTTTTGTGATGTTGTAAAGGTACAATATCTAGAACTCACAGACTTGTAAACTACCAACTTCTCTTGCTGTGATGATTGGGTCACCCCTTTGGCCTTAACCTGAACATCTGCTGTCAGGACGCCTCTCGATACAATGACCTATGTGATATTCTCTGACAATAGATGACGTCACAGGTCTATCCTTGCACAGTTTGCTCTGTATACAGTTTATAACACCACTGACCCTTTCATTAGCATCACTACTGTGACATAGTGTCACAGATTTCTCCACTTAAGGCATCTGATAGCAAAGTGTAGTGAATTTCGAGAATGTTCTAGGCAGGGTGGACAAGCTCATCACAGGGTCTATTATGAGAGACATGGCGACATTCTGAACAGTTTTTATAGAACTACGACGTGGAATGAAAGCCACCCTCGGAAAAACAGTGACATCTTAGTAGTTTGCCCTACTGCACTCCTCTTCAGACTGCATTACTCCCGTCTCGCTGCCTCAGGGTATACATGTGTTCGGGCCATCTGGTCAACACGCGGGATGTACATTCGGGCGGCAGCTCCAACTTCAGACTTGATAACCCCTGGATGTCTCTTAGCATCACTGTGTGACTACCTTTACAGGTTAGGGGGTGGGTGGAAGGCAACCGGAGTGAGTGGCTGCGACAAACGAATCGCGCCCTAAAGCGGAGCTGAATAATCAAGCCGAAGGCATAACAGGCAGAGGGGTCAAGTCGCGCAGGAGACATATCTAATGAAGGGTAAAGACAAAATGAGTACGATAGGAACATAAAGTCATGTGTAATTAGATGTGATTGGCAGGGGGGTGTAACTCAGTAGTGGAAGGACAAGATACACTTTAGTTGACAGGAAAAATTCTCAAAGAACATAAACAGAGTTTTAGACCATCAGTACTATATACATAACCTTTGACCACTTCTATGGAAAAGCGTGCGCACGCATTTCCGGGCTAAAGAGGGACAGAGCTGTGCACTAAGAAACTTGAGATGCTTAGAGCAAATCGAGGTGCACAGTATCCCTAAGAGTGGGGACTTTATTGTCGTGTATCGTCTACGTAAAGAGGCTGACAGTACGGGCGGGGAGTTCGCTACTCATCCTGGGGGGGTCCGTACGGTCGTGATTCAGGCCTCTCTGTGTTATCTTGAGAGGTCTTGCTAGTTCTATATTTGGTTTAAAATAACTAATACTTATCTATTTTGTCCTAGTGGGAATGCTGGTGGGCTGTATCTACCGCATATGTATACAAAGGATATTGGACATCATTATGTCATCAGTGACAACCGAATGGTGCTAAACTAATTTTGGTTCTATGAGTATCTTGAAAGATAATGACTGCTTCTATCACTTATACTGCCTAATGGACTCTCATCTCTAAATCAATGATCCAGGCATTCTACTGAAGAGCAGGCAATAGGGCCTGACAAATTCGTGTTAAGATCTACAAAACTCCCCATTTCCGCCAAGTTGATCATGTCAAATTATGTATTTCTACTTGATTTTGCGAGAAAGATCAGTAAGCAATGAGCATTTAGTCTTTAAAATCGTGGTGATTTTCAACTATTCTGGAAGATTGATATGGGTGTGAATGTGGGCCCTGACGCCCATGGCACTTAAAGTTAATCAAATTGTATCAGAGTTATTATAAGAAGTCATTTATAGAGATGGAGAAGATAGCTGTGACATCATCTATTGTCGTAGTGATGTAATGATGGGTCGTGTTATCTATAAGAGGTCATTGTACAGGGAGGAGAGGAGATAAGTTGTGACATCATCTATTGTCAGTAGTGATGTGATGATGGGTCAGTTGTTTACATATAGAGGTCATTGGAACAGGGAGGAAGGAGGAGATAAGCTTTGTGAACAATCATACTATTTGTCTAGCAGTTGATGTAATGACTGGGTCAGTGTTCTATATAGAGTGCATATCTGACAGATAGAATGAAGGGAGGAGGAGATAAGCTTGTGACATCTCTATTGTCAGTAGTGATGTAATGAGGTCCAGTGTTATCTATATAGAGGTCATTGTACAGGAGGAGGAGATAGCTGTGACTCATCTATTGTCATAGTGAGTAATGAGGGTCAGTGTTATCTATATAGAGGTCATTGTACAGGGAGGAGGAGGAGATAGCTGTGACATCATCTATTTTCAGTATGATGTAGATGGTCAGTGTTTCTATAAGAGGTCTTGTACAGATGGGGGGGGAGATAAGCTGTGACATCATCTATTGTCAGTAGTGATGTAATGATGGTTCAGTGTTATCTATATAGAGGTCATTGTACAGAGAGGGGGAGGAGATAAGCTGTTACAATCATCTATTGTCAGTAGTGATGTAATGATGGGTCAGTGTTATCTATATAGAGGTCTTGTACAGGAGGGGGAGGAGATAAGCTGTGACATCATCTGTATTGTCAGTAGTGTGTAATGATGGGTTCAGTGTTAATCTATACAGGCGTCTCTTAAGAGACTCACTGTACATAGACCCATATTACAAACGGCCTCTGGATATTGGTAAGTTATTGTAGTCTTACTCCAGGTACATAATTGCTGAAACATTATCAATTGTCTGATGAAGTTTTAAGTGTATATGATTCTTATGACAATACATTTTTAAATCAATTGCACAGGACAATTCGGCATACAATGATAAATACAGTTGACGTAACAATACTAGACCTACAGACCCAGGAACGGGGAGTAGAGTCAGTACAGGAGGCGAGTAGTGGACATCATCTATTGTCAGTAGTGATGTACTGATGGGTCAGTGTTATCTATATAAGGCATTGTACAGGGATTGGGAGGGGAAAGCTGTGACATCATCTATTGTCAGTATGTGATGTACTGATGGGTCAGTGTTATCTATATAAGGTCATTGTACAGGAGAGGAGGAGAGATAGCTGTGACATCATCTATTGTCAGTAGTGATGTTAATATTGGGTCAGTGTTATCTATATAGAGGCATGTACAGGTAGGGGGAGGAATAAGCTGGACATCATCTATTGTCAGTAGTGATGTTGATTGGTCAGTGATATCTATATAGAGGTCTTGTACAGGGCGGGGAGGAGATAAGCTGTGCATATCATCTATTGTCAGTAGTGATTGTAATGATGGATCAGTGTTATCTATATAGGTCATTGTACAGGGAGGGGGAGGAGATAAGCTGTGACATCATCTATGTCAGTGTGATGTAATGATGGGTCAGTGTTATCTATAGAGGTCATTGTACAGGGAGGGGGGAGGGAGATAAGCTTGACATCATCTATTGTCATTAGTGTGTAATGATGGTCAGTGTTCTATTAGAGGTCATTGTACAGGGAGGGAGGAGATAGCTTGACATCATACTATTGTCAGTAGTGATGTAATGATGGGTCATGTGATCTATATAGAGGTCATGTACAGGGAGGGGAGGAGATAAGCTGTGGACATCATCTATTGTCATTAGTGATGTAACTGATGGGTCAGTGTTATCTATATGAGGTCATTGTACAGGGAGTGGGAGGCGAATAAGCTGTGACATCATCATTGCGGAGTGATGTAATATGGGTCAGTTTATTCTATATAGAAGTCATTGTTACAGGGGGGAGGAGATAAGCTGTGACATCATCTATTGTCCGTAGTGATTTAATGATGGGTCAGTGTTATCTATATAGAATCATTGTACAGGGAGGAGGAGATAAGCTGTGACTCATCGATTGTCGTAGTGATGTCTGATGGGTCGATTTGCTATATGAGGTGATGTACAGGGTGGGGGGGGAGATAAGCGTGTGACAATATCTATTGTCAAGTAGTGATGTAATGATGGGTCGTTGTTTCTATAAAGATCTCATTGTACCGGGTAGGAGGAGATAAGCTGTGACATCCTTATTGTCAGTGTGATGTAATGTGGGTCGAGGTTATCTATATAGAGGTGATTGTTACAGCGGGAGGGGGGGGGGAGATAACGTTGACATCATCTATTGTTCATGTGATGTAATGATGGTCATGTTTATCTCATATAGAGGTCAGGGAGGTGGAGGGGATATATGATGTTGTGAATATGGGAGGTCATTTGTTATAGTTGTGTTAAGTGGTAAATAGTTGTTGAATGTCTGTCTGCCAGCTGCAGCATTCAAGAACTAGTTGTTTTTAGATCATTGTCGTGTTTAGTTCAATTTCCATCCATCTGGAACCACGTCTTCTTGTCTTTGTACCTTGGATGTTTGGATCGGTATCATGAGAAGAAAATCCCCAGCGCGAGTGGGGATGTTGTCTCCATTCCGGCTGCGTTAAATAAGTTTCTTATAGTTTTTGTAGGTTCTCATTCTGGAAATATGAATGGGAATTTCCTGACATCCTGAAAAAATAAATCAACATAAAAACGTGAGCGGTGCAGTGCAGAAATCTAAGACATATGCAGTAAATTGTCTGTTAGTATAAGTAGAGATGTAGCAAGCACTAAATGCCCGGGTGCTAGTTATTAGAGACACAACTTTCCGAGCTGAGGCTCGTCTCGAATAAAAAGCCCCAATAAATACAATGTGAAACTCGAGCATTTTTCAGGGGACCAAGGGTCCTGCACAGGGAAGCTTGGCCAAACACTGGGACACCTCGAAAAGGATTGTAACACACGAAAATGGACAGGAAACAGCAGGGGCAGCATGCAGATGCCGTGCGAGGTGCTTATAATGTACAATATGCCAAAATTATGGGCAACATAACCGAGTTGAGTGGACCGAATGAGCTTAGAAGCATCTAAAACATGCAAAATTGACCCTGACACTATAAGGGACGGCTGGCAGGGA
The DNA here is from genome assembly GCA_019512145.1 of Engystomops pustulosus. Taxonomy (NCBI): domain Eukaryota; kingdom Metazoa; phylum Chordata; class Amphibia; order Anura; family Leptodactylidae; genus Engystomops; species Engystomops pustulosus. Next base: position 57,874 of record WNYA01000758.1, on the reverse strand, counting down.
GAGGAGAAGGTGGGGAGCAGGGAGAGGAGGAGGTGGGGAGCAGGGAGAGGAGGAGGTGGGGAGCATGGAGAGGAGGAGGAGGTGGGGAGCAGGGAGAGGAGGAGGTGGGGAGCAGGGAGAGGAGGAGGTGGGGTACAGGGAGAGGAGAAGGTGGGTGCAGGAAGAGGAGGAGGTGGGGAACAGGGATAGGAGAAGGTGGGAGGCAGGGAGAGGAGAAGGTGGGGAGCAGGGAGAGGAGAAGGTGGGGAGTCAGGGAGAGGAAAAGGTGGGGTGCAGGGAGGGGAGGAGGTGGAGTGCAGGCAGAGGAGGAGGTGGAGTGCAGGCAGAGGAGAAGGTGGGGAGTCCGGGAGAGGAGAAGGTCGGGAGTCAGGGAGAGGGGTGAAGAGTGACATGGATGTAATGCGGGGTGCAGGGTGACATGGATGTAATGTGGGGGTGCAGGGTGACATGGATGTTATGTGGGGGTGCAGGGTGACATGGGTGTAATGTGGGGTGCAGGGTGACATGGATGTAATGTGGGGGTGCAGGGTGACATGGATGTAATGTGGGGAGCAGGGTGACATGGATGTAATGTGGGGTGCAGGGTGACATGGATGTAATGTGGGGGTGCAGGGTGACATGGATGTAATGTGGGGGTGCAGGGGACATGGATGTAATGTGGGGTTGCAGGGTGACATGGGTGTAATGTGGGGTTGCAGGGTGACATGGATGTAATGTGAGGTGCAGGGTGACATGGATGTAATGTGGGGAGCAGGGTGACATGGATGTTATGTGGGGTGCAGGGTGACATGGATGTAATGTGGGGTTGCAGGGTGACATGGATGTAATGTGGGGTTGCAGGGTGACATGGATGTAATGTGGGGAGCAGGGTGACATGGATGTAATGTGGGGTGCAGGGTGACATGGATGTAATGTGGGGTGTAGATCAGTCTCTACATTGAGGATCAGGATTTTCCCCATCAGGAATAGCAGGTCCTGGTGGATAGGGGGAGCCGCTCCTTTAGCCCATTAGGATTTATCATCCTTTATATAAAGCAAACTAAATGCTGGATGGCAAAACCGGGTCCTGAGCCCACAAGGTTTTGGGTAGTAAGAGCTCTCCTTAAAGGGGTTTTCCCATGAAATAAAGTTCTCACATCTCAATGTTTACACAATAAAGATCATGTTTAACCCCTTACTGTACAATGTTACTCAGTGTTATTGGTGTTTTAGCTCCTATCACTCAGTGATGGTCGGTGTAAGACTCCAGAGTGTGAGGGGGGACTCTCTGAGCAGACACTTCATGATTTCTCTGTGCTGTGAGCGTGGACTCTCTGAGCAGACACTTCATGATCCCTCTGTGCTATGAGCGGGGACTCTCTGAGCAGACACTTCATGATCCCTCTGTGCTCTGAGCGGGGACTCTCTGAGCAGACACTTCATGATCCCTCTGTGCTGTGAGCGGGGACTCTCTGAGCAGACACTTCATGATCCCTCTAGTGCTGTGAGCGGGGACTCTCTGAGCAGACACTTCATAATTCCTCTCTGCTATGAGTTCCTGTGAGCTCACAATGTGCTTAGATTATAAGGTTACAGGGTTTATCTACACTTTCATTTACCTTCTGAACATTCACTAGTATCTGACACATAGAAAGAGATGAGACTGATCAGAGATGATGAGATCCATGAGATGCCTATTATACACAATGGGGCAGATTTATTAAGCTGTCTAAAAGTCAGAATATTCCTAGTTGCCCAGGGCAACCAATTACAGCTCAGCTTTCATTTCACCAGTGCTCATGAATATTTTAAAGGGGAGCTGTGATAGGAATATTCTGACTTTTAGACAGCTCGATAAATCTTCCCCAATGACACTCTCAGCCCTGCTACATCTCACACACACAGTCAGCCCTGCTATATGCCTCCCCTCCCCTTGATAAAGATCTTTTTAGGTAGTTCTATTATGGTAGGTTTCCTTTAACGAATCTCAGCCAGAATACGGCCGCCATAAAAGTGCGGAGTGCACGGACACGCATGTATCACCATACCATACCCCCCAAAAAAAAAAATAATGTGCTTCAATAGAAACATACACAGACCCCCCGAAAAAAATAGGCCAAAATCCTGTATTTATATATTTAATACTTGGTATCACATTAGCAGATTACAAAGAATACGACCCAGACCAGGAATAGCTGTCCCCGAGTGACTTATCTCTAAATGGATCCTCTCACTACTAGTTGTCAGTGTGGATCCTCTCACTCCTAGTTGTCAGTGTGGATCCTCTCACTCCTAGTTGTCAGTGTGGATCATTCTGTGCGACAGAATTCTACTTCTGTACTACAAAATGCCATTCTGTGCGACAGAATTCTACTTCTGTACTACAAAATACTATTCTGTGCGACAGAATTCTACTTCTGTACTACATAATACTATTCTGTGCGACAGAATTCTACTTCTGTACTACAAAATGCCATTCTGTGCGACAGAATTCTACTTCTGTACTACAAAATACTATTCTGTGAGACAGAATTCTTATTCTGTGAGAAATATCTGTCAGTCAAACAGACCAGCCAACCAATGAAATGCTTCCTTTATTGCCAGGTCCTGGAGACAGCAGTGAAGCCCCAGCTCTGCTCTCAGGCTGGAGGTTGTGAGGTCTCCCTGGTCTGCACTGGTTGTGGTCTATAGATGGGGCAGGGACTGTATTGTGCTGATCTCCTGCACATTGTATATTCACAGGAAAGTGTCTGCTCTAAGAAGTTACTGTACATGATATTTCCTTGTGGTGTAAAGGACCTTTGATGACGTCATCGCCATGTGACTTGTGTGGGAGGAGCAACTCTAGCGTTACACAGGAACCATGGAGATCCCTGGTAGAAGCTGCAGCCCTGAGGGATAGAGGAGCAATGGAGGCAGAGGAGGAGGTGGGGAGCAGGGAGAGGAGGAGGTGGAGGTGGGGTGCAGGGAGAGGAGAAAGTGGGGAGGAGGGAGAGGAGGAGGTGAGGAGCAGGGAGAGGAGAAGGTGGGGAGGAGGGAGAGGAGGAGGTGGGGAGCAGGGTGACATGGATGTAATGTGGGGGTGCAGGATGACATGGATGTAATGTGGGGTGCAGTGTGACATGGATGTTATGTGGGGTGCAGGGTGACATGGATGTAATGTGGGGTGCAGGGTGACATGGATGTAATGTGGGGTGCAGGTTGACATGGATGTAATGTGGGGATGCAGGGTGACATGGGTGTAATGTGGGGTGCAGGGTGACATGGATGTAATGTGGGGGTGCAGGGTGACATGGATGTAATGTGGGGTGCAGTGTGACATGGATGTTATGTGGGGGTGCAGGGTGACATGGATGTAATGTGGGGTGCAGGGTGACATGGATGTAATGTGGGGTGCAGGGTGACATGGATGTAATGTGGGGTGTAGATCAGTCTCTACATTGAGGATCAGGTCCTGGTGGATAGGGGGAGCCGCTCCTTTAGCCCATTAGGATTTAGCATCCTTTATATAAAGCAAACTAAATGCTGGATGGCAAAACCGGGTCCTTTAGCCCACAAGGTTTTGTGTAGTAAGACACAAAAGGGGTTTTCCCATGAAATAAAGTTCTCACATCTCAATGTTTACACAATAAAGATCATGTTTAACCCCTTACTGTACAATGTTACTCAGTGTTATTGGTGTTTTAGCTCCTATCACTCAGGAGCTAAGGGGAACTCTCTGAGCAGACACTTCATGATTCCTCTGTGCTGTGAGCGGGGACTCTCTGAGCAGACACTTCATGAGTCCTCTGTGCTGTGAGTTCCTGGGAGCTCACAATGTGCTTAGATTATAAGGGTACAGGGTTTATCTACACTTTCATTTACCTTCTGAACATTCACTAGTGTCTGACACATAGAAAGAGATGAGACAGATCAGAGATGATGAGATCCATGAGATGCCTATTACACACAATGGGGCTGATTTATCAAGCTGTCTAAAAGTCAGAATATTCCTTGTTGCCCAGGGCAACCAATTATAGCTCAGCTTTCATTTCACCAGTGCTCATGAATATTTTAAAGGGGAGCTGTGATAGGAATATTCTGACTTTTAGACAGCTCTATAAATCTTCCCCAATGACACTCTCAGCTCTGCTACATCTCACACACACAGTCAGCTCTGCTATATGCCTTCCCTCCCCTTGATAAAGATCTTTTTAGGTAGTTCTATTATGGTAGGTTTTACTTTAACGAATCTCAGCCAGAATACGGCCGCCATAAAAGTGCGGAGTGCACGGACACACATGTATCACTGTACCGTACCCCCCAGAAAAAAGATAGAACGTGCTTCAATAGAAACATACACAGACCCCCCCCCCCCCCCCCAAAAAAAATAGGCCAAAATCCTGTATTTAGATATTTAATACTTGGTATCACATTAGCAGATTACAAAGAATATGACCCAGACCAGTAATAGCTGTCCCCGAGTGACTTATCTCTAAATGGATCCTCTCGCTCCTAGTTGTCAGTGTGGATCCTCTCCCTCCTAGTTGTCAGTGCGGATCCTCTCACTCCTAGTTGTCAGTGTGGATCCTCTCACTCCTAGTATGTGGGGTGCAGGGTGACATGGATGTAATGTGGGGTGCAGGGTGACATGGATGTAATGTGGGGTGCAGGGTGACATGGATGTAATGTGGGGGTGCAGGGTGACATGGATGTAATGTGGGGTGCAGGGTGACATGGATGTAATGTGGGGGGGCAGGGTGACATGGATGTAATGTGGGGTGCAGGGTGACATGGATGTAATGTGGGGTGCAGGGTGACATGGATGTAATGTGGGGTGCAGGGTGACATGGATGTAATGTGGGGTGCAGGGTGACATGGTTTTTTGGATATCTGACCTTACAAACCGGTGGATCGGATTTGTTGGAGGCGTGCACCCACCATTGGACTTGATCCATTATACTCGCTGTGCTGCTCCACAATCCGACTTGGTGGGGGAGCATCCTGCTGTTGGGGTGCTTATTTTTCTGGGACCAGGAGCAGTCCCCTCCCAGCACTCTCACCCTACACCTGAGCTATAAATTTTACAGGCTATTTTTACATTGTGTCAAAAAAGGATATGATTTCAGGGTCTTTGGTATCAGCGGCAGCAACATAGTGTAGTGAGCCACAAGCTCTCCTGTAGAGATGAGTGGACTTTAACTTTAGGTTCAAGTGCTTCCCACGTGACACAGAGATATAACCGAATTGGTGGTCATTCAGCCACTCTGGCAAATAGACACCCCTACCTAGGGTGCCCCCCATGGCCAATTACAGCCATAGCTTGTAGTTAGGGGCCTCAATATGTCCAGGTTATGCAAGTATCACCTGAACCACGGACCGGATCCTAAAGTTTGGGTCCACACTTCTATACTTTGCTGTCTTCTGGCAATCTTCACCATTATTGTGAGTTTATAGAAGTATTTATGGGGCATTTGTTTCCACTGGACATCCTCTTCTGCATATCTTAGCATATGTCTATATGATATGAGTATATGATCGGGATACAAACCTGTGAAGACTTGTTATACTTTTATACTATTCAAGCTCCTCCTGTCCACAAACTGTTGATTGACTGATTTGTCCCTGAGCTCAATAATAGAGAGAAATCTGTCAATCGGCGTCTAATTTCCTCATCAGGATGGCAGCGAGGGCAGTGTATTAGAAGGAAAACACATAAGCTTCCTACAAATAGAAAGAAAATAACATTACAGCAAACTAAACAACAAGCTTGGCTCTACTGTATTCATTAACAACCAGCATGTTATATATATATATTGTATACATTGTAAGGCAGGTATGCTGTGCTGAAGTATTTTAATCTCGATGTATAGCGCAAACTGTATGCTGCCTTGGTGCATTTGTAAGTCCACCTGCAGGTGAGAAATCAAATTCAGTGACCGATGATGGGAAGCGGAAGGTGAATTTCTGTAGAAGGGTTGTAAAAAAGATAAAAAGCTCCATTTTTGCCAGTGTCTCCCCTGCACAGGCTCTACGACCTAAAATGGAAGATAAATGAAAGATGGTTAAAAAAAAATAATATAGTAAAATTCCAAAAATCGAGAATCACAGTATTACAGTAGTTGAAGCTAAACACACTTGAACGGTTCTAGGCAATGGTACATGCATCACCATTTGTCGTAGAGACCATTGGTGTCAGTCTACAGTGACTTGGACCACTGGAACAAAGGGCCCACCATCAATTCACAGTATTGTTATGGGTTCATCATGGACCCTTTAGCAGATGCTTGCACTGATGTTGACAACACGTGCCATTCTAGAGCACCCACACAACATAATCAACACCAATTAACTAGGCCAAACATCTCTATGAGATTTTCTACTCTACATCCTAATGAATTAGAGATGCAAATTAATGCAGCCAGGGGCGTAACTACAGTGGTAGCAGCCATAGCAGCTGCTATGGGGCCCACAGTGGGGCCTCATCATCCAACCTGACAAACTAATGAATGGAGGATGTACCCCATTATATACTTATATTATGCTGCACATTGTATAACATAGAATGAGTATGACATATATGTGATGTATATATGCTGTATCTGTGATGTAAAAATACTGTATGTGTACAGAATGTATGATGTGCATATATACTGCATTATGCTCTATATGTGTACTGTGTATACTGTGTAACTGTAACTCACATTTGTGGGTATATAAATATGTATGTTTTTTTAAGGGGGAAGGGGGGCCCCATTCAGAAGTCTGCTATGGGGCCCTGCCACTCCTAGTTACGCCACTGGATGCAGCCAAGGTGGCTCCAATAACCATGTGACTGCAATGTAATGGAAAGTACATCATGGAACTATTCATCTCATACTACAAGGGACAGATTTTTTTTTTTGCCTCTGTAAGCCAACAAAATACGTAGAGGACCACCTGTGTAATATTTGATGCAGGTGTTTGATATGCCTTGATGGGTAAAATAATTCTTGGAATCTTACTGTTTATATCATCTCACTACGAGATGGGAAAAATATGGGTCCTCCTCACTATGAGATAGTCCTCCATAATTATTAATACAAATTAGATGTTCCTCTATCACATCACTATGGGGGGGAGGGGGAGAGGAGGCACAGCATGAACCTTTCATAATGGCATGCCACAATTCTGATGGAACTTAAGGACCCTGTTGTCCATTATTATTTCAAAACATGGGACCACCACAGAATCTGCTGAGACTTTGGTAGGTTACCTTCCACCTTTATGTGCACCAAAGTCTCGATGTTAAAATGATAGTGTGTAATGGTGACATAAGTGATTCTCACCATCGAGACTATAACCAGGAAAATTGGGACACTGTCATGCAATGAAATGAATTTAAATTATTTTTTTAAAACATTTCAGAGCATCTGCAGAATGAAGATCCCGAAAGCTTTTGATCTCAACAAATGCCATTGATGCCCATCATCATTGATTTAAAGGGCTAACCAACAAGGAAGACATCTGAGGTCAAATTTTTGACCCTGAGGTGATGATCCCACTGACTTTTGTTGAATATCTTTTAATATCAAAGTTAAAGCTTTAGTATTACAAATTGACTGGTTGACATGAGATCATTAATGCCTTGGTTACTGCATATATCTCTATAGGTTATACTTACCTGCAGAAAATGGCATGAAGGCATCTTTTTTAACAAAATTTCCTTTGGAGTCAAGAAAATGTGGAGGATAAAATTCTTCAGGTTTCTCAAACTGTGTCTTGTCTCTCAACACCGAGGTCAGTAATGGGATTATATAGGTGCCCTGTTGTCAAAAATATAATATTGGGATGAGCCTTTTGTTCCCAGCACAGAAGGCAGTTGTATATGTTCTCCTTGCATTACATACTGATATATTCCATATACATTCTGCAACGCACAGAGACTACTTATAGAATATAATAGAATACTAGTGGGACTACAGTAGATGTAATGAAAAAGAACTGTCTAAAATATAAATGTAATCATTGCTTTCTAATAAGGAATTCAGGGTATATGGTATTCTATTAATTATTAAGGGGTTCACTGTGTTTTACTTGCTATATATAGGGGACACAGCATGGCCAGTTGTTTGTAAGGAGTTTACAAATGTATATATATATATACATTCACCGGCCACTTTATTAGGTCCACCATGCTAGTAACGGGTTGGACCCCCTTTTGCCTTCAGAACTGCCTCAATTCTTCGTGGCATAGATACTACAAGGTGCTGGAAGCTCCTCAGAGATTTTGGTCCATATTGACGTGATGGCATCACACAGCTGCCGCAGATTTGTCGGCTGCACATCCATGATGCGAATCTCCCGTTCCACCACATCCCAAAGATGCTCTATTGGATTGAGATCTGGTGACTGTGGAGGCCATTTGTGTCCAGTGAAATGGCCTCATTATGAAAATATATTTAGTTTAGGGGGTTAATTTGCCTGACGGGTTCTCTTTAAGTGATGAACGCAAGGAAGGAACCACGTGTTGTTAAAGAAGGTTCTAATACATACTTGCCACTCTACCATGTAGATGTATGAGAGATCCAACAACTTGCTTTCATTATTAAAATGAACTGTAGACCATTTCTTCTCTGTCCACACAATATGGTCCTCAGCAAAGGTGAGTCTAGCCTTTTGTTCGTTCTGCTAATGAGAGGTTTGGTCCCTGCAGAGTGGGCCTTCAGTCCAAATGTTCTTAAACATTGTGACACTGCATGATGAGACAGATCCTTACCCTATTCAGTACTGAACTGTCAAACAATTTCAGCTGCAGTTTTGAAACAATTATCCATCTGGATTCTCCACATTATCCGAGCCACTCTTGCATTTGTCTTTCGGGGACGACCAGCCTTCTTGGGGGACTTCATGAGTTTGTGATGTTGTAAAGGTACAATATTCTAGAACTCACAGACTTGTAAACTACCAACTTCTCTTGCTGTGGATGATTGGGTCACCCCTTTGGCCTTAACCTGAACAATCTGCTGTCGGAGGCCTCTCGATACAATGACCTATTGTGATATTCCTGCTGACAATAGATGACGTCACAGGTTATCCTTGCACAGTGATCTCTGTATACAGTAGATAACACCACTGACCCTTCATTACATCACTACTGACAATAGATGTCACAGATTTCTCCCCATTTAAGGCATCTGATTGGCATCAGTGTAGTGAATGTTAGAGAAGTTCTAGAGGATACATTATAAGAACATGCATGAAAAGTTTATAAATTTTACTTACTTTTGGAATGAAATATCCTTTGAAGGTGACATCTTTTGTAGTTTCATGACCCACACTCAGAGGGATAATGTCGGCGAACCTCTGGATCTCATGTATGACGGCATTTGTGTAAGGCATTTGTACTCGGTGGCTGTACATGGGCTGCGCCGATCCAATGACTCTTGTAATCTCTTCCTGGACCTTTTCTAAATAAAATCAGAAAAATATACACAAAAGCTATTAGTAAAGTATCTTTGTTCATTTGCTTTTCATACATTTTCATACTTTTGTGTACATAGCAGGGTAAGGTGTCATTGTTTGCAGGATGAGATATAGTTATGATGCAACATTTTGATCACTTCTGTTTTTAATATTTATGTCTGGCAAAATGATAACACAATTGTGATTTAGATATGTGGACATAATTTTCAGTTGAAACGTTCACAGGAGGGAAAAAATTGTTTATAAATTTTGAAAGATCGGAAATTTTGGGACAAGAGGATGCCTAAAATATTTTGGATTTATTTGTTAATTTATTTTAATATGTAATCTAGATAAAGTGTGGGGGTTGATGTGTATTTTTAAATTTATGCAGTTTCTTAATAATAATTGTTAAAATGAGCTACTTGAACCCTAGGGGTCTGATCACTTATACATTAACTGCAATACGCTAAACTAAACCTAATTGCAGTATATTGAAAATATACTGCTTCTTCATTATACTCTCATGTACAGTGCTGTCGGTTGAAATGGCCCGGTACGAACATGGCACTTAACAGGTTAACTGCCATGATCTGCTTGATCAGAGTTATCTATATAGAGGTCATTGTATAGGGAGATGGAGGAGATAAGCTGTGACATCATCTATTGTCAGTAGTGATGTAATGATGGGTCAGTGTTATCTATATAGAGGTCATTGTACAGGGAGGGGGAGGAGATAAGCTGTGACATCATCTATTGTCAGTAGTGATGTAATGATGGGTCAGTGTTATCTATATAGAGATCATTGTACAGGGAGGAGGAGGAGATAAGCTGTGACACCATGTATTGTCAGTAGTGATGTAATGATAGGTCAGTGTTATCTATATAGAGGTCATTGTACAGGGAGGGGAGGAGATAAGCTGTGACATCATCTATTGTCAGTAGTGATGTAATGATGGGTCAGTGTTATCTATATAGAGGTCATTGTACAGGGAGGAGGAGATAAGCTGTGACATCATCTAT
>WNYA01000758.1:0-47049 GCA_019512145.1 Engystomops pustulosus | reverse complement strand
CATCATCTATTGTCAGTAGTGATGTAATGATGGGTCAGTGTTATCTATATAGAGATCATTGTACAGGGAGGAGGAGATAAGCTGTGACATCATCTATTGTCAGTAGTGATGTAATGATGGGTCAGAGTTATCTATATAGAGGTGATTGTACAGGGAGGGGGGGGGGAGATAAGCTGTGACATCATCTATTGTCAGTAGTGATGTAATGATGGGTCACTGTTATCTATATAGAGGTCAGGGAGGTGGAGGATATATGATGTTGTGATATCATGAGAGGTCATTGTTATAAGTTGTGTTAAGTGGTAATAAGTTGTAACTTCTGTCTGCAGCTGCAGCATTCAAGAACTAGTGTTTTAGATCATTGTCTGTGTTTGAGTTCAATTTCCATCCAATCTGGAACCACGTCTCTTGTCTTTGTACCTTGGATGTTTGGATACTGTATCATGAGAAGAAATCCCCAGCGCAGAGTGGTGGATGTTGTCTCCATTCCGGCTGTAAATAAGTTTCTTACTAGTTTTGCTAGGTTCTCATTATGGAAATATGAATGGGAATTTCCTGCATCCTGAAAAATAAATCAACATAAAAAGTGAGCGAGTGCAGTGCAGAAATCTAAGACATGCAGTAAACTTTTCTTTAGTTATAAGTAGAGATGAGCAAGCACTAAAATGCTCGGGTGCTCGTTATTCGAGACAAACTCTTCCCGATGCTCGAGTGCTCGTCTCGAATAAAAAGCCCCATAGAAGACAATGGGAGACTCGAGCATTTTTCAAGGGGACCAAGGGTCTGCACAGGGAAGCTTGGCCAAACACCTGGGAACCTCAGAAAAGGATGGAAACACCACGGAAATGGACAGGAAACAGCAGGGGCAGCATGCATGGATGCCTCTGAGGCTGCTTAATCGTACCATTATGCCAAAATTATGGGCAACATAACCGAGTGAGTGACCGAATGAGGCTAGATAGCATCTAAAACATGCAATAATTGACCCTGACACTATAGGGGACGGCATGCAGAGGCAACGGCAGCAGCGGCAGGCTAGAGAGTGTCATGGCGACATACCCTAAATCAGTGATGGCGAACCTTTTGGAGACCACGTGCCCAAACTACAACCAAGTCCCACTTTTTTTATCACAAAGTGCCAACGCAGAAATGTAATTTTTGATTTATACTCCCTTCTCTGTCACAGCTTTCATTCATATCAGCACCCTGAGTACACCAAGCTAGAAGAAATTTGGATGATCTTTGTAGCTTCCCTCCAGGGTCCCATAAACAGGAAGAATTGTCAAGACCAGAGCAGGAGCTACAATGATAATCCAGATCTGTCCACACCTTCCCACTCCTCCAGTAGTCTCAGGTAGTCCTGTCACTTTAAACTAGCTCTGTGCACAGCAAGTCCTGGGCTATTTGGGACTGTAGGAAGATACCTGGAGTCCTCTCTGGTGATGGCCTGGGTGCCCATAAAAATGGCTCTGAGTGCCACCTCTGGCACCCGTGCCATAGGTTCGCCACCACTGCCCTAAATGGACTCAGGCTTCAAACCAATGGGTGGCAGAGAGGAACCAAAGGAGGTGAGCAAGAAGCGCTGAAATGATTTCCTATGTGAACAAAAGGTTGACGGTATATTTAGTCGATAACACAGCATGGTGGCAACATAGTGACCAAGTTCCATTTGTATAAGATCAAGTGTAGTAGCGTTCTTATAAGTTTAGGATATGGCGGGTGAGGGGAATGTAAACAGATGCGCAAGAAGCGCTGAAATAATATCGGTACATGATAAAAGTTTGCAAGTATATTTTGTGGACTACACAGCAGGGTGGAGGAGGCTGAGGTGGAGGAGCTGGAGGAGTGCTGATTTCGGTGACATGGGTGGACTGCGTGGAAGACTGACTGGTGGACAAATTGCTCGAAGCATTGTCCGCAATCCACGACATCACCTCTTCGCACTGTTCTGGCCTCAACAGTGCTCTACCACGAGTCCCAGTAACTTGAGACATGATGAACCTAGGGAGTGTAGCTCTGCGGCGTTCCCCTGCTCCCTCATCAAAAAAATAAATCAGCAGACTCGGCGTAATTCAAATCAAACCCCTAAACTTCGGTGTTTGAGGTGGATATGTGTGTCACTAAGAGCTAAACACAAGTTTCTCTGCAAATTACTCACAGTATGGTACTACCTGCACTACTAATAGCAGCAAGCCCAGCCACAAGCAAACCAAAAAAAAGGAAAATAAAACATTATTGCAGCCCTAAGAAGGGCTGTTGGGTTCTTGTAGAATCACTCCTGCCTAACAGTAAGCTAATAGAACAGCCTAACGCTTTCCCTGACCAGCAGCAGCTCTCTCCCTAGCATTTAAAAAAAAATGTGTCGCTGGACATGCGCTTACCAGCACCCAGCAATGGATCGTGAACTCCAGTGCACCCCGACAGACTTCAGCGCAGCAGCGACACCTAGTGGACATCAGGGGAACTACCTTAATGAATCGCCGGAAGACCCGAATCCTCCACACAGAACGCGCCGATGGATCGCGAATGGACCGGGTAAGTAAATTTGCCCCAGTGTGCTTTAAGTACCTGATGAAGAGAGTGATTCACTCCTGAAATGCGTAGTTAGCTTGTCTGAATTCAATAAATCAATTTGTGATCAATAATTCTATTCGGACTCCCAGCATGGGATGTGACAAGGAGCGTGTTTAATTAGCAGCCCGGAGCTCCAGACATCTTGTCCCCGCACTCCATGCTGCTAATTCTAAGTTTGTTTTCTAGGTAATCTTGGCGTGTCAAGATTAGCGACACACAGCGCAGGGATCAAAGTGAAGAGGAGCGGGGGTGAGTGTTAATTTTTAGGTGGTTGGTTTCCTTTATTACACACATTCAATAGATTATAAAAACTGTGCAGGCAGAGACATGTCTGTGTGCTCTGCTGGTGCACACTCTGTGATGCGGCGGTGCGGTAATGTCATCCGCAACTGAATCCGGCAATGTGAAAGAAGCTTAGGTGGAGGTGGAAGCTACAAGAATGCAGGAGGAGGTAAGTAATATTTCTTTTTTTCCTTATTAATAAGGGGGGCTACTGCTGGACAGTACATTAGTAAGGTGGGGGGCTGCTGCTGAACAGTAGAAGGCTGTTAGACTTTAAGAGTTCAGTCCACCTTCCATATTAATCAATATAAGCTACAGCAGCCCTTCTTATTAATTATCATTATATTTCATGGGCGCAGGTGAATACATATGAATTATTGTTGGGGGTGCCACTCTGCTTCATTAATGAATTAAGGGTTTCTGTGCTAAATATTAATAAATGGGGAAACAGCTGTGTTAAATTGCACATTGTAATGAATGGGTTAACCCGAAGATGCCTCGGGTCTTCGGAAGACCCCAGGCTGCCATGGAGACGGATTGCCGCTCCTCGATGACGATTTTTGAAGCCGCCGGCGGCGATCAGCGGAAAAACATGCACTGATCGCGGGTGTTACTGGTAAGCCTTTGCTGCAATATGCAGCAAATACTTACCGGCTATGGAGAGGGCTCAGGAAAGAGGCAGATAGTGGTACTTCAACCAGTGGTGGCAGGTAGGAGGCTGGAGGCCAAGAACAAGCAAGTGGGCTCAGTGCTAGAGGCAGTACCCAGAACAGGTTGCGGAGCAGTGGACACAAACAGAGGTCCTGGAGCACACAAGTGCACGGAGCAAACGGAGCAGACACAGGACTGGAGTATACGGTAGAGAACTGTTACTCAAGCAAAGACAATTGGCTCAGGAAACACATTTATAGCCCAAGTGATCACGTGAGCTCAGAAGGAAGTTGCTGGATAGGGCTGCAGTGCAGAGCACCAGCATCGGAGAGAATTCAGTGAACAATCTGCATATTCGCCACCAGAGAGAGTCAGAATGCAGAATCATGACAGGAAGCAATCTGCATACTTGCCACTAGAGGGAGATAGAAAGCAGGATCAGTGCAGAATCGTGATACAATGGGGCACATTTACTAAGGGCTTTGCGCCAGTTTTCTGACGCGATCATTTTGTGACACAGCTGCACTAGGCATTGGATCGTGCGCCAAATTTATCATGCAAAGTCTGTTGCGCGCCCTATGTTAAAGGTGCACTACAAAAAAAGTTTGTGAACTCTGTCAGGCCAGTGCAGGGAAGCACCAGATTCATGATTTCTGGCGCACGTTTTTGATGAATTAGGCACACTGAGTATTATCCACTGCCAGAGCAATTTTAGTGCAGTTTCCTACATTGTTCGTAAATGTGCCCCACTGCGTGTTGAAACTTCCTCTGCTACAGTGAGATTACATCAGGCGGTGCGGGAGGGGGGAGTGCTCAGGAAGCAGAGGGGAGGGGGAAACTATGAAGCTACAGCATGCAGGGGCACAGGTAACAGAACCATGCCGAGAGCCATTCTGACTCATTAGGAAATTTTTAAAAGTTGACTTTAGAAGGAAGGAGGCCATGGATAACCAATGTAAGAAGACTAGCTGTAGATAGTAAATTGGTTAACAAACAAATATTATATATCTATCTATGCATCTATCTCTCCCTGTCTGTCACTCACTCACTATCTCTATCTGTCCCTCAGTTACTCTCCCGGTCTTGCCTGTCTCTCACTCAGTCACTCACTCTCCCCGCCTGCCTCTCTGTCACTCACTCTCCCAACCTGTCTCTCTCTCATACACTCTCCCCGCCTGTCTCTCTGTCACTCACTCTCCCCGCCTGTCTCTCTGTCACTCACTCTCCCTGCCTGTCTCTCTGTCACTCACTCTCCCCAACTGTCTCTCTGTCATTCACTCTCCCCGCCTGTCTCTCTGTCCCTCACTCTCCCCACCTGTCTCTCTGTCATTCACTCTCCCCGCCTGTCTCTCTGTCACTCACTCTTCCTGCCTGTCTCTCTGTCACTCGCTCTCCCCACCTGTCTCTCTGTCACTCGCTCTCCCCACCTGTCTCTCCATCACTTACTCTCCCCTCCTGTCTCTCAGTCACTCACTTTCCCGCCTGTCTCTCATCTACTCACTCACCCCCCTCTCTCTCTCTGTCAGTCACTCTCCCCGCCTGTCTCTCTGTCACTCACTCTCTCTGTCTGTCTCTGTCACTCACTCTCCCTGTATGTCTCTCTGTCACTCAATCTCCCTGTCTGTGTCTCTGTACCTGACAATCCCTATCCATCTTACCTCACACATAACCTGTATTATACTCATTGCCCATAGTAACCAATCAAAGCTTAGAGCCTATATTAATGACCTGTGAGAGAATAGAAGCTGAACTGTGATTGGTTTCCTTTTACCACAGTAGACAATGGCCCCTGTATATGGAGGTTATCATATTACCTCATATTACATCATATGACCTGTAATGAGCTGTAGCAGTACAGCATCCAATCCCGGTTAAGGTTCTAACTGTCACAGCAGCAGCAGACAATGGCTCCTGTATATGGTGGGCTGTGGAAAGCCCAGGGTGAAAATTTCGGCTGAAAACCAATTCTATGATGTTCCCTGAGTGACAGAGACAGGCTGTGCAAAATTTGGTGATTCTAAATGCAACGGTGCAGATTTTGTTAGTGGAGATACATTCTCATATACATACATACATACATACATACATACATACATACATACACTCAGCTTTATATATTAGATTACCACAGTAATGGTGCCTGGATCTACAAGTCAGTGTCTGGATGGATTTTGAAGGTAGATTTCCTTTAATGTCATAATGTCATAATGTCATAAACACCAAAAAAACTTACTGTACCTCTTTTTGTCTTACAAGAAAGGCATCAATTAAACTTCTTTGATCGGTTTCATCCAAGTTCTTCAGATGTTCCACGAACGTTTTCCCAATAAATTTGTAAAGTTCTTTAACATTTTTCATGATTGTTTTGTGACTACCAGGAAACAACTCCAGGAACGGGAATAGGTTATAAAGCTGGAAAAATAATTGAAAAAAAATTTTAGGGCTTTTTTGGATAACATTTTTTTTAGATATTTAGATATTAATATCACCTCTCTTGTTTAATTTGAAGGATTTGTGTCCCATTTTGCCCTATTTTACCCAATATGTATCCCGATTTTACCCGATTCCTCTGCCGAGCCTCTGCCCACAAGCCTTGCCCTGATTATTCTTCTTCCTAACTCAAAAATCGACAATCAGCTATTACTAGTTGGGTTTTTTTCCTCTACATGATCTGAAATTGTCTAATCATTTCTGATGATGTCAAGATCACCACTTCACATCCGTGTGTCCTTGTCCTAGGCTGAATGTCACCTATAGTAGAACCTTTTCTAGACCTAGTGACCTGGTGATTTCCATACAGTGCAGTCAAAATCTGTGTGTAAGTGTCAGCATCCAAGTGTACGCTCTATAGAGGGCTGAGTTTTCATCTTAATGCATCTCAGAGCCGGGGGTATGTCACAGGTGCCAGCTGGGGGGACGGGGGGCTGAACCAATCAGCTGCTGAGGCAGTGTTCAATCACTACATTTAAACTTCTATTGGACTTCATTCTGTGTCTGTTTTGGTTATTTGTATGCTCTAGTGTGCTTTTGCCATGTTTCTGGCCCTTTGTTTGTACCTTTGACTATTCGATTACATTCCAATTTTGTACCTCGCTGCCATCCTGGTTTTGACTTGGTTTGTATATCTTTGCTATTTGTCTGTCAGTTTCTTTTGTTTGTCTTACTGTTCTGTGCACCAACCCAAGGTAAGGAGCATTGTCCAGTTTTTCACCTGCGATTTAGTGCCGGGTGGGCAACTGATCAAAGACAGGGGTTCAAAGACCCTGAACCCATTTAGGTTTGACAACACGGGTCACATGACTTAACCGGTTCGCGACAGCCCGCCGTGTATTCACGGCGGCGGTCGCGTCGCGCTGCATGGAGAGGGCTCACGGGCTGAGCCCTCTCCATAGCCGGTAAGTCTTTGCTGCATATTGCAGCAAAGGCTTACCAGTAACATCCGCGATCGGTGCTAGCACCGATCGCGGGTGTTTTTACAGCGTGGGCTGCCGGCAAAGCTGCCGGCAGCCTCAAACAGATAGCGGAGCGATCCGTCTCCATGGTAGCCTCGGGTCTTCCGAAGACCCGAGGCTATTTCGTTTTAAACCCTTCATTACAATGTGCTGATAGCACATTGTAATGAATGAGGAAGAAAATCCCCATATACTGCCATACTGTAGTATGGCAGTATATGATAGGATCGATCAGACAACCTAGGGTTAAAGTACCCTAGGGAGTCTGAAAAATAGTATAAATAAAAATAAAAAAAAGTTAAAAAAAAAAAATTATAATAAAAAAACCTAAAATTTCAAATCACCCCCCTTTCCCTAGAACTGACATAAATATAAATAAACAGTAAAAATCATAAACACATCAGGTATCGACGCGTCCGAAAATGCCCGATCTATCAAAATATGATAACGGTTTTTCAATGCGTTTAACCCCGTAACTGAAAATAGCGCCCAAAGTCGAAAATGGCACTTTTTTGCCATTTTGAAAAATCTAAAAAAATCTATAAAAAGTGATCAAAAGGTCGTACAGTCCTAAAAATGATATCATTGAAAATATTATCAAATTTCGCAAAAAATTACACCACGCACAGCTCCGTACACCAAAGTATTAAAAAGTTATTAGCGCCAGAAGTTGGCAAAATCAAAAAAATTATTTTTGTACAGGAGGTTTTAATTTTTGTAAATGTATGAAAACATTATAAAACCTATACTAATTTGGTATCCCCTTAATCGTACCGACCCAAAGAATAAAGTAGACATGTCATTTGGGGCGCTCAGTGAAAGACGTAATATCCAAGCCCACAAGAAAATGGCGCAAATGCGTTTTTTCACCATTTTCATTGCATTTGGAATTTTTTTCCCGCTTCCGAGTACATGGCATGGAATATTTAATACCATCATTATGAAGTACAATTTGTTACGCAGAAAACAAGCCGTCACACAGCTCTTTACGTGTAAAAATAAAAAAGTTATAGATTTTTGAAGGTGGGCAGTGAAAAATGGACATGAAAAAACAGGAAAGGGCCCGGTCCTTAACCGGTTAAAGGGCTTTAAATTACAATACAACTAGCACCGTGTAGTGATGTGACTGGGGTTATGTCCCGTGGTCAATTAATTTAGGGCCTTGATGTCATGGCAAATGACCCTGTATACAATATGAACAATTTTAAGTAAACCTGCAGGCAGGGAAACTGAACATATGTTATATATTTTTTTAAAGTGCACATTAAAGTTTTCCGAGATATCCCCATAAGTAAGTTTATCCTGACACATTTATAACTGACTCTGACTCATTGCTATTCTTTGTTATTGTTATTGCATATTATTTTATGCAAAAAAATGAAATAAATGACGTTACCGAAACCATTGGACTCCCCAAAAGTCTAACATTCTCATTCGTCAGACTTAGCAGTCTCTTAAATTGAGGGTCCTCGTAGTCCATTCGGTTCCCAAGTAAAATGACCACAATTATATTTGCCACCGCAGAATTCATGATCATGGTGGTATCAACTGGGTTCCCTAAGGAGACAAGAATGAGAAACAATTAGATACATTTTATATACAGTTGATACTGTGAATTACATGAAAATCCTTGGCCCCAGAATCTACAATGCATCTGATGTGCTGTAGGTCTCACAGTATGCAGCACAGGTGAGCCGTAGACACCAGAGCTCGGCATAATCCTCATCTCTATAATCTGGTAAAGCCTTGTGACCATATGCCACGTGGGAGTCTGCCATGTACTCTATGGGGGTCATTTACCAAGGGGCCGATTCGCGTTTTCCCGACGTGTTACCCGAATATTTCCGATTTGCGCCGATTTCCCCTGTATTGCCCCGGGATTTTGGCGCACGCGATCGAATAGTGGCGCATCGGCGCCGGCATGCACGCAACGGAAATCGGGGGGCCTAGCCGAGGGAAAACCCGACGGATTCGGAAAAACCGCCGCATTTAAAAAAAGAAATGTGTCGCTTGGAACGCGCTTACCTTCACTTGGTCCGGCTCGGTGTACTCGAGTGCGCTCAGATGCTTTTCAGCACAGCAGGTGGACGGCGGAGGAACTACCTTGATGAATCCCAGCCGGACCCGAATCCAGCGCAGAGAACGCGCCGCTGGATCGCGAACGGACCGGGTAAGTAAATCTGCCCTATGTTACAGGAACTAGTCTAATCATCATTAGTAGTTGTCATACATACGGAGCAGCTTCCCCCCTATGGAAAGTCTGTGTGGTATGATCCATGTAGTTACATCATCCAA
Organism: Engystomops pustulosus; assembly: GCA_019512145.1. NCBI lineage: Eukaryota > Metazoa > Chordata > Amphibia > Anura > Leptodactylidae > Engystomops > Engystomops pustulosus. Next base: position 37,795 of record WNYA01000758.1, on the reverse strand, counting down.
AAAGCAAACCCTAGGGGAAAATGCAAATACGTTTTCCAGAATGGGATAAAGAAAACATTGCCTCTAGGATATCTCGTAAGCCTAATGACATGAAGCGGGATGAAAACCAGTATATCTATTCCATAAGAAACAGATTCCCAACTGTAGACAGCTCTGTACAATGTTTTTGCATCTCATAAGTGTAGTGGAGGTAACTGGTTTAGCTGGGTGAGAGGCTAAGTCCGAGAAGTAAGAAGACTCCTTGGAAATGGGTGGGATGGGCAATTGTTGAAGAGGCAGCCTTTAATGGCAAAGTCTCCTTGAAGGGAACCTGCCAGGACTATTTGGGACAGTAAACCACCTACAGGTGTTTAGAGACCGGTGGTTTAGTGTCTCAAAATCGCACTCTATGATTTAATCAGGCATTTAAAAAAAAAAAATTATAACTTTATACTCACCTCCTTCTTGGTTCCCTTCGTTGCCTGCACACTGTGTCAAGTGACACCAGTTGAGTACACCCCAGCTTGACTGCACGAGCGCTGTAGGTACAGCACACTGCAATGAAGGCGGAGATTCATGTGCCGCATTGCGGGAAAAGGCACCAGTGTGGGATCAGCAGATGTGATTCCAATGTGCCTCATGAGACTTACATCTAGGTATGTATACAAGTTTTTTCTTTTATTTTACACTACAAACAAGCGAATTTGGGACCCTAAACCCCAGGTGCACAAGAACGACTTTAACGAGACCTCAAGTCTCCTACACTGTACTGATGAGATAGAAAGACATCAAACAGCACCATCTACACAAGAGAATCTATTTCTTATGAAACAGATATACTGGTTTAGCTTTTATCCCCCAAAATTCATTGGCTCCCTGAAAAAAGTCATGCTTCATGTTTAAGCAACTGCCTTACAAGGTAGTTAGGAGGCAACGTTTTCCTTATCCCTTCCGGGAAATATTTTTGCATATCTCCCAGAACCCACCAAGAGAGCATCAATGGCTATAAATCTCCACATGCTTGGGATTAGTTCCCCTGGGAATATTTTTTCAGTGCTTTCCAAACTCTTGAAGTGCTGTACTTGTCATGTTGTCATGGTTTTAAAGGCCGTACCTTTAAAGGATGCAAAATTATTAGTTAAGTGCACACATTCTTCAATAATTTTCTCTTCTATGGTGCTCTTCCCCATGCCGAAATCCCGGAGTGTAGTTATAGTAAATCTTCTCATTATCTTCCAATTTTCACCTTGAGAAGAAATAACTCCTAAAAGAAATGTTTTAAATTAATTTTAAGGTATATTATATTGTTTTATTATGGAAAACAATTCCAACTGTGATAAAATTGGCATAAAAAGGCAAGCGCATATTCTTATGGGCTTTGTTTTTATGGCTACACCTTTGGGTCCTAATGACACATCCTCCTTATTCTTTGGGTCAATATGATCTTGGATCTTTAACACCTTGTAAAAATTAAAAAAAAAAAAAAAGTTTTTCTCCATAAGACCATTTTCTGACACCCTTACATTTTTGATACTGTTTTCAATTATACGATTTTGGCACCTATAATACCTATAAAAAAAAACTTTGAATTGAATTATTTATGGATTGTTTTTTTTAGTTATGGTGTTCAAGGAATGGGGTAATAGTTTTTAATATTTTGGTAGGATGATAATTTCAGGACTCAGGGACTTGAGATACCTAACATTTATTTTTTTATTATTTTAATGTATTTCAATGTTTCCTTTTTTGTATTTAAGGTCCCTTAGGATACTTCACACCTCGGGGGTCAGATCACTCATACAATATATTGCAATACTACTCTATTGTAGTAATATTGTGAATATACTGATGTTCTGTGTCCAGGGTCGGCTCCAGGTTTCAGTAGGCCCATGGGCGACAGAGCCTCAGTGGGCCCCTTTGCAATGAACTTAGGTTGTGGCATTAAAAATTCAGAAACTAAAACAGTCTCCCATTCCCTAATTTATCAAACAGCCCCCTCGTGGTTATTTTATATAAGCACCCCTCACACCCTATGGATTCATGAGATACAGCCCCCCTTTGTCGTTTTGTACAGCCTTACATGGGCCCCCCCCAGCAGCTCTGGGCCCCGGCACTTGCCCAGGCATGCCCAGTGCTGACGCCGACCCTGTCTGTGCCTCCTGCAGAACATCACAGGTTGTCACATGTGCTTCTGAGACCCATATTGTGGGTCGGGGGCTCACCCATGCCTCTCTTCCACCACTAGTGTGGCGCCCACGCTACTTACCCGGCTCCTGTCTTTATTTCCTCTTGCTTTAGAAGATTTAAAGGGCCAGGGCGCCCAGAAGATCATTTAAGCCTGCCTGCACACCCTGCTGGATCTTGCTATATGCCTTGGAGAAAGCTTGTATTGTTGCCCTTTGCTTGTGTATTGACTTCCCATTGTGACCCCAGACCTGTTCCCGTTTACGCTCCTCCGCCACCAGCTCTGACCTTCTGCTCTGCCTCCAACCCTGAAGCTTTACTGCCTGTCTCGACCTCCTGTCTGTCCCGGACCACAAACTTGTCTTTTGTTTCTGTACCTCGTCTTGAATGACCTCGAATGACCTGGGGGTACCAGGCCGTAGCAAGTCCAACCCGCTTTGCGGCAGGCTTTGGTGAAAACCAGCTGCCGCTAAGATTCCGGTCCCAGGTTTTGGCTTGTGTCATCGTCCGTAGTGGTCAAGGGGGTTCATTACCCCAGAAGCCTGACAACACGCATGGATAACAGGACAGTAATCTGGTAGTAGATGTCCATTAACTCTTGTACCTTTTCCTAGATATATTGATTTTATCTTTCATTACCTTTTACTCTTTAATATTACCAGGTGAGATGACAATAGAGAGCACCATCACATGATCTCCCCCTTCCCTACAGAAGCTTAATATTTAATTCAGTTTCTCCATGCAATTTATGGATTCACAAAGATAAATACTGTGTAATGATAGTGTGAATGGTACCACGCCGCAGCAAATCCAACCTGCTTTGCGGTGGGCTCTGGTGAAGACCGAGTGCCACTTAGACTCTGGTCCCACGTGTCGGCTTATGTCATTGTCTGCGGTGGTCCTGTGGGTCCACTACCCCTTGAGCCTGACACAGGTCAGTGTACATTACAACCCTAGGAGTCTTGGATACCCGCCAATGATGTAACTTGGGTGGACCTATGTGCCCTTCCTACGCAGCCTTTGGGCCCTCTCCATAGAGCCCTTACTGCACAACATACTATATTGTCGTGGTGCAAATAAAGATAAATATTATTGTACTATTGTTTTTGTTTCTAGTGTTTGCACAACATTTTATGACAAGAGATTCATTATAGCAAATTATAATTTTTTTTTTTAATACCATATAGCCTGGAATTTTATCCAATCGGAACCACAGGTTTGCTACAGTGTTTACTTTAGGACTATATTGGGGTTTGAAGTCTAAGAGCTGAGCTCCATGTATATTCTTCATACTCCACACTAATAGTGAGATTTTCAGGACTCACCCATTTCATTGTCCATTTTCTTGAATATTCTCAGTAATCCTCTTTCTCCAAACTCCTCAGCATTATTGACCAGAGCTTCTTTCACTGCCTCGTATCCGGCTATGACCACCATTTTTTTCGTTCCCATCTGGACGCTGAATACCGGCCCATATTTTTTGGAAAGCTTAAGTCAATTTAAAAAAAAATACATCAAGAAAAAGATGACTTTATAGACTTATCCTACAATGTCTCCCTGATAGTCTACATCCATAAGATGTGTCCCCAGTGATGATTGGACATCATCGGAGTGTGAGGCATGGAATGGCGGTCAACCACAGGAGCAGAATGCAGAATTTTGAGAAAAAGGTGACTTACATATTTTACTGTGGGAAGAATACAAGCAATTCACAGGTCAGGAGCAATGTCACATCTTTGTTCTCCATCTTCATCTGATCAGAGCTGCATCCTATGCTATACTCGCAGGATGATGATACTCTGCAGAGCCCCTGTGTACATCTATATCAGATCATGGTAACTGAACACACTATGATGGATATCTCATGTATCTCATGTATCTCATGTATCACATGTATCGCATGTATCTCTTGTATCTCATGTATCTCATGTATCTCATGTATCTCATGTATCGCATGTATCGCATGTATCTCATGTATCTCATGTATCTCATGTATCTCATGTATCTCTTGTATCTCATGTATCACATGTATCTCATGTATCTCATGTATCTCATGTATCTCTTATATGTCATGTATCTCATGTATCTCATGTATCTAATGTATCTCATGTATCTCTTGTATCTCTTGTATCTCATGTATCTCATGTATCTCATGTATCTCATGTATCTTATGTATCTCATGTATCTCATGTATCTCATGTATCTCATGTATCTCATGTATCTTATGTATCTCATGTATCTCATGTATCGCATGTATCTCATGTATCGCATGTATCTCTTATAGCTCATGTATCTCATGTATCTCATGTATGAGGTTTTCTTACCTGCAGATAAGTGAGTTGAGGTCTTTTGAAATTCATAATATGCAAATTCCCAATCAGCGGCCAAGATCTGGGTCCGGGAGGATAATTTCTTATGTGATTTTCATTCCAACTTTTTAGAACATTCAGGATCAATAAAAATGTTAAAAACAACACGAAATAAGAAGCTAAAGACAAGTCCAGATCCATGGCTGTGCCTGCAGGAGTCTGGCAGACGCGGAGACGTGCAGGTTATGTAACCCTCAGCTCCACCTTTATATCACACTGCGGGTACACAAATATTGGGAAAAATACCAACTGGGGAAGTATTAAAAGAGCTGAGTCATGTGTCACACAGAGATACAGATAGTCACAGGGTCAGAGCAGTGCAGGTGCTTATTGTAGGGACCTAACTAAGATTAATACACATCCCTTTGTCACTCCCCCCACTGTAATGTACAGGAATAAAACACACAGTGGGGGAAATTACTTACCCCAATCCCCGCTCCGGATGGTCCGACGAAGATGAAGATTAAACATTACCCATTTAACTCCACATTAAAGCACTTTAGTTAGGATACATAATTCTACCCGTAACATTATCCCAATCAACCATTATTAACTAAATACAACTTTAAGTAATGGTGACACGAGACTTCCTGTTGGGCAGAAAAGGTCACTGTCACGGGTACTTCTGCGACTCTTCTCTTGGGTCACAGGCGCACACGTGTACCTCTGTGTGCCCCGGCGTCTGCTAACTCCCCCGTCCTGGCTCCAGCAGTGATCCCCACGATGTCGACGCTGCGGCGCTCGCTCTCCCATCCCCTAGGGCGCACGCACGCCAGCTCTGTAAAATTTAAAGGGCCAGCGCGCTTATAATTGGTGTCTGGCCAGCTGCCTTCCCTGATAAATTCCAGCCTGTGTATCTTGCCAGATCTTTGTGCCTAGAGCCCTGGAGAAAGCTGTGTTTATGCCTTGTGCTGTTTCTGAGAATTTCCGTTGTGGCCCCGTTTCCGTTTCTGACTTAGCTCCTTTGTCGCCTGCCCTGACCTGTTGCTAAGTCTCCGACTCCGATCCTGTGCTGCCCGTCCTGACCTCCTGTCTGTCCCCAACTACAAGATTGCCTGCCATTCCTGTACTTTGACCTTGGCTGCCACTGTGGACAAATCACGCCTGTGGAACGACCTGGTGGTACCACGCCGCAGCAAGTCAACCCGCTGTGCGGCGGGCTCTGGTGAAAACTGGGTGCCACTTAGACTCCAGTCCGGTGAGAGCATGTGGTCTGTGAGCCTGTCTCAGTAAGGAGAGTGAGGAGCACACCTTCAGTGTTGCCTCATCCATCAATCCCAGGAACTTCTAGTGCCTCAAGCCAGGGCAAGTCTGGAGACTCAAGCCCAGAACTGCAGCTTCCACCACTTGGAAACAGTTCTCATGTTTCTGTTTCACTTGTTGCAGACGTATGTGTAGAGCTTATTACTCAAGTGAAGAGACAGTGTGGACTAACACTGAATATTTATCTGTATTTTTATGGCACGGTGATATAAAAAATGCACTTTGTTCCTTGTTTTCTGTGTTATTGTTGTGTAAATTGTTGAAAAGTGAAAAATGGAAACACAAAAAAACAAAAATGTTCTTGGTCGTTAAAGGAAATCAACCAGTTAAAAAAAAACTCCTATAAATACTCACCTCCGCTCCTCTTCATGTTGATCCCGGGTGTGTACTTTGCTAAGTTTGACAGGCCGAGATCACCTAGAAAAGAAACTTATAATTAGCAGCACAGAGTACAAGGATGAGCTGTCCGGGACTCTGGGCTGCTAATTATGCATGTTCCCACCTCCTCCGTCTCCCATCACCCTCGTGTGATGTCACCTTGCTCTCCAATGCTCCCAGCACTCTCAGTTTTTAAAACCTGAAATGTATTTCAGCCCCACAATGGTGTCTTCCTTAGGTGATGACAAACAGAGGCTCTAAATATTTATCTACATGTGACAATTATAACAAGGGAACTGGAAGCCCACATTTTCTAGCACATACGTTGCCCGGTAGTTGCAACACTTGCCAATTAATTGTTAAATTGGTGAAGATTTATAGGTTTATACCTATTATTATATTTTTTATAAACTACAATCCTTTAAATGTGAGCCTCTACCCTCTTCCCTAGTGCACTCTCCACCATTCCACTTAGTTCACGACAGTTTAACTTAGTCACAATAAGCGGTGCCAAGAAAGTGCTTTGGTTCTTGGCCGAAAGTGCCCGGCCAAGAACCAAAACGTCACCTGGATCAAGTTAATCAGTACAAGATTGATAATGATCGGAAATAAACTGGTTTGACTGCTAGACAGATAACAGCCCTGTCTGCTTCTCGTTCCATTACCTATGTAACAGCTGAACCCTAGGAATACTGGGTATTGGGCCCTCGCAATCTGATAAGAGGGACCTATTCTGTACATCTATTATCTATTTCATAACCATCTATCTATGGTAAATGTTTGGGGAGTTCAGCAGAACCATGATCAAAAGAGTTTGGGTGCCCATACCCCAAAACACTGCTAACACCTTGCGGTTGTTAACCCTTTAAATCCTGACGGCAAAGCCGCTGGAATTTAAATGCTTGTGCCAGAGCCATTCCAATGTTGTCGGCATTTAAACTCCTGAATACAGAAGACTCACGAGTATGAATGAAAAAACAGACCTCCACATATAATAGATTGCACCTACAGAGAGCAGTATATTTAGACACATCTGTTTGATGTAAACATGAATCAAAGAATTTTAGGATAATCGGAAAAATAGCCATAACCAAATAGTAAATATTCATACCCTTGAAAGCGAATGGGTCTTACTTACTAAGGGTTCCGCGGCTGCATTTCTGTTGGGTTTTCGAACTTTTCGGGGATTGCGCCAGGACAGGGATTTTAAATGGAGGGGGGGGGGGGGGGGGGGGCTTACGATCCGACAGATTCGGACAAACCGTGGGATTTAACTTTAAAATTGTGTCGCATATAATTTTATAGTTTGTTTCTTGGGACTTAGTTGAGGTTGATAATTTATGCGTCCATTCAAATGCCATATACCACTCTTCTTTTGTATGGGTTTTATTTAGTTCCTCCTCCCAATTTTTAGAGAAATGCAGAGGTGAGTCTGCCCATTTGTCAAGTAGAAGGTTGTAGATGGGTACCATTAATTGTAATTATAAAAGCAGATTAGGAAATATATTTGAAAAGGTTATGGAAACCTGTCAGGGAAAAATGTGTGATCCTGATGACAGGTCCCTTGCAATAGTAGTAGGTCCTATGTCCAGTGCCCTTATATGTAGAATAAGTGTGGTACTAATGTGCAGTGGACATATATTCAGAGTAGACAACACTACACTACAGTGTAACTTATTCACAATAAGCAGTGCCAAAAAACTGGCACAAATTTCGATGTGCTCGGCCAAGAACCAACTGGATCATGTTAATCAGTACAAGATTGATATTGATCTGAAATAAACTGGTTTGACCGTTTCACAGAATAGCCCTGTCTGCTTCTTGTTCCTAAGAATACTTAGTATTGGGCCCTCACCAATCTGATATGTGTGACCTATCATTTCTGTGGCGGCTGCACTGTACCCTCCGCAACACAAAATTCTGCACATAAAGGGGCATTCTGGTGCACAGTCGAACCAAGCAACACATCATGCAGAGTCTGACAGAATTGTGCTGCACTCCCCATGTTAAAGGTGCACAAAAAAAGTTTGTGCAATATATTAGAGCAGTGCAGGGGTGCCAAATTCATGAAGACCATGCGCCACATATCGTGAATCTGGCGCCCTCGACATACTACAAAGGCAAAGCACACTCGTTTTGATGAATGTGGGCCAATATCTTTGGGTATTTTTAATGACTGCATTGGTATAAGTTCTTCTAATGCTCAACACTTTTCTTATGTATAAAACCTACGAAATCGATGTTCTCATCTGGATGTCTTGTTATCATATCTTGTCCCTCAATAGAACCTAAAAAAAAGTAATGCAATGAGCCGGACATTAGTCAGACCATACCTCCCAACCGTCCCAGATCTAATGGGACAGTCCCGGTTTTTGGGCTGTGTCACGCTGTCCCGTCTGGCGGGAGGTATGTGGTGGAACATCAACTCTGTCGGTATTCTCCGGACGCTGACAGAGCTGATTACATATGATGCAAAGAGCAGAGCCGGAAGGCGCAATGTGATGATGTCATCCCTGCCTGCCGGCTTCAATGCTACATAAGGCAGGAGCAGACGATAGAGGAGCTGCTGTGGGGAATGGGAAAAGATGAGTGTTTATCTGTGTTTATTATTTACTGTAGGGGCAAAATAAGAGGGGGGGGGCTTCCAGGGTGAAGTGTAAAAAAAGAGGGGGAACTGTTGCAAGGCAATATAAATGGGGGAGCTGCTTTCAGTGTTACATAAAACTTAAAAAGAAATGGAACAGTTGATCTTTTCATCTTTATGCAGGTCAAGCTGGGGTTAGATTTGCAGACCATACAATGCTAGTGTATATAAAGAACATCATACAACCCTGTGATGCGCACTGTAAAACCCTGAAGCAGGGGTGGTTCAGCGCTGGCAGGTGCAGGTCCTGGGTTAAGTGAAAATTTGACACATTTTAGCACGAAAGCCAAACTAAGTGTCAGATTTACAGTATTAGCAATTTTGTAGTAAATGTATATGCTGGATAAGACTAATAGTACTGTATATTGCCCATATGTATTCAGGATGAGAACAGTAGTACAGTGCTGTGCAACATGTGCAGGTTATAGGGAAGCCATCATCAGAATCACAAATTATCACCTAATGTCATGTTTCCAATAGCCTTTTTAATATTAATTCTCAATTTGCCTATAAATAATATTACTACTTCCACTCACTTATAATAGTATGAATATATGAAAGTATACCTGGCTACCTGCCACCAAAATCATCCAGTCATGGGAGTGTATAGTACCATCATCATCATTATCTGCTCTCTGCTCTGCTAGCTCTCTCCCTCCACATAATGTGGACTTGAATGTGTGCTCCATGCAAATTATTGTCAGCTCAAGTCTGCAGGAGGGAGGGGGTAGTTTCTAGCAGAGAGGAGATGATGGTGATGGCATCAGGGACTCCAACACTCCTGGGACACGAAGCTGTTTGCTGGCAGGGAGCCAAGTAAACTTTTAGCAACTTTTAAAGTGAGTGTTACCATTATTTTTATTTACAATGTAAAATTTTGAGGAGGACAACCAGGGCCGCATAGCCCCACTGGCCCCCTACCCCAACACACTGCCCCCCCATAGCCACACTGTTCCTCCACCCATAAGGCACCCCCCCACTCTGAGAAAGAAAAAACTCACCTTTTCTCGTTTCCCTGAAGCAGAGCAGGAACAGCTGACTTCTTTCTTTGCAGGCTTTGCCCCTCCAGCACCCCTGGGCCCCAAAAATTGCCCGGGTAAGCTGAGTGCTTTCGCCGGGACTGAGGACAACTGTGAAGCCCACACTTTACGACCAAGAGGTGCATAGAATTTTTAAAGGTAACCTTCTATCAGAATTCTACCTGTTTAGGTGGCAGTGGCTAGTAACATGCTAAATCCTAGTCTATTTTTACCTAATCCTAAAATACTTCCTAAATTAAACTACATTTTACCTAGCTAATATGCTTATTATCGGCAGAGGCTACTGGGGCGTGGAGTAGTCTCTCCAGGCTGTGGGAGTAAAGGATACTCCACGCCCCAGTAACCTCTGCCGATAATAAGCATATTAGCTAGATAGTGTAGTTTAGTTTAGGAAGTATTTGAGGATTAGGTAAAAACAGATTAGCATGTTACTAGCTACTGAACCTACTGTTCTCCGTTGAGCCGATATCTGCCCTGCCTCCCATCCTCCTGCACTCTCATTTCAAACCTCGGACATGCGCAGTGTGCTCATTATCTCCTCTCTGGCCCTGCGCATATCTGTAGGGAGAAAAGAGCACTGCGCATGTGGCACCAGCGAAGGTACGCGGCGCAGAAGTGTGCAGCCAACAGCGCATGTCCAAGATTTGAAACGAGAGTGCAGGATGACAGCAAGGCGCATGAGTCAGGGCAGGTATCCGCTCAATGGAGAGCAGCAGGTGGGGTTTTCATGACGCAGCGGCCTGGAGGGTGGGTGAGCGATTGACTGCTTTACCCCAAATTCCACCCCCCTGACTGCTACCTGCCCATGAATATAAGTTGCTGTTTAAGCATGAGGCCAGCTTAGAATCAATAAAAGGACATGCAACAATTAATACACCCTATAAGCTATGTTTGGGGGTTTAACAGCTGTGCGGCTGGTGACAGGTTTCATTTAACAGGTAGATTTATGATGGTAGGTTTCCTTTAAGATAAAGAAGAATATTGGAAGGGATGTCCATATAGCGTTTAAGAGAAAATAGGGAGGGAAGGGATGCATATTGTAGTGGTACTATACAAGATGAGGGGGATTAACAAAACATAAATGGTTTTCACTCAAAACGTTCACAATAATTGTTCTCGTTTGTCCTCCGTTCTGCTCACAGCACAAATCCACAGAGTCTCCAGATAAGAGTAGCCCACTGTTCAGACCCACGTGGATGCAGTTTTCGGTCCTCCTATTGTTACCACCGTTCACCACAGCGGAACACGCACTCCAATCGTGTAGAATGTCTTCATAAAATGCTTTCATAAAATTAAAAATGCGCATATCTATAGAAAGGACACCAGCCTCACACGACCGCCCACACAAGGGGTGGTGTCCTTTCTATAGATATGCGCATTTTTAATTTTATTAAAGCATTTTATGAAGACATTCTACACGATTGGAGTGCGTGTTTCTGTGAACGTCTGGAGCTCCGGTCAGGTAAGAAATCTATATATTTTTATTTCTAACATTGGGACTTCTGGATCAGTCCTGGACCGTTGTTTTAGCTCCGAGAGGGTTAAAGTTAAAGAGGACCTGTCACCTAAATTTTCGGGTAAGCAGCTCCTAGTGCTTGATCAAACGCCGCAGTGTTAGAGTGATAGCGTTACCGGAAACCTCCTGTAACGCTATCAAACACTGCGGTGGGGTACAATGTAATCATCGGACAGCTTGCAAATGATGTATTCATGAGGGGGCGGTCCGAGGCAGTCGGCAGTCACCGCCCCTAGCCACACCCCAACCCCGCCCCCTCATGAATACGTCGGACAGCTTTGCAAGCTGTCCGACAATTACATTGTATCCCACCGCAGTGTTAGATAGCGTTACAGGAGGTTTCCGGTAACACTCTCTAACACTGCAGCGTTTGATCAAGCACTAGGAGCTGCTAACTTCAGTAACATCTCCGAGTGCCGATAAATTGGGTGACAGGTCCTCTTTAAGAGTGCAGCAATACACCCAAAGAGAAAACATAAATGGTACTCACAATTTTTTTAGTTACTTTCCCTTTTTCTGTTTAGGAAATGATATGCAATATTTTCCCAGGTCTTAAAGTTAGTAAGTGTAGTCTCAAGTCGAACACAACACTTAATAAGGAGAAGTATCTGCTGTATGTCTGTATATGGTATTTGCTGTATGTGTGTGTATATGTGATTTATATATGTTGCATATGGTACTGTATGTATATGTCTATGTGGTGTGTGTATGCTGTCAGTATGTTTATGCTGTATGTGTGTATATGGTGTATATATGCTGTATGTCTATATATATAAAAGTATATAAATGTGTGTATGCATGAGTGTATAAATGGTTGTGTTCACTCACATCTGTCAGTATACAAATATATATTTTTTAAGAGGGAAGCGGGCCCCATTCAGAAATCTGCTATGGGGCCTTGCCTCTCCTAGTTACGCCCCTTTTGGTAAGATACCCCTCCAGCGGGCCTTTACACTCACAACACGAGTGACCACACTATACCATCTAAGTACATTACACATATACATATATATCCTTCACCCACAACAGAACACACTGTGCCCCAGAACATCTCAAGTACTCTTAAGTGAGGTTAGCTGGAAGAACTGATGATAGAGAGCCTTTATATGCATGTGATAAAACCTCTATGTTTAGGAAACCTGATGTAGGCCTCCAGCTTCATGTCCCCCTCCTCCTTCTCCAACAGCCTGCATCTCTATGTCTCCTGCTACCTTCTCCCGCACCATCCCCCACCGGGGCCTAGCCTTTTTCATGGCTTGGGGGAAGTTGGAGGTCTTGGTACCTGAGTGGATGACTGAGGGTGGCCTAGGGCTCGTCTTCAGACTCAGTGCTGGGTACCAGGGAGCAGAGGCTTCGTCCACAGCCTGGCAGGTCTCTGGCAGGTGGAAGTACAAGAAATGGAGGTAGAGGCTGAAGATGTAGGTTTCTCCCTGCAGATATGGGATCCCTGATGGTGGTGAATGGCCTGCCCGTGGTGGTAACAGCCAGGCACAGGGATCACTCAGAGGCAGAGTTTTAAAAGCTTTCAACTTACAGTTAGTTTATTGAAACTGGGCAACGGCCGCAACAGCAGTAACGTCAATTGGATTGGAATGGATATCGTTCCACGGGGGGTGCACAGCCTGGTACATGTAGCTGCAGGCCGGAGAGGATAATTGGCAGCTTCAGCAGCAAGATAATACAGACTCCAGAAGGTGGATGTCTGCTTGGACCTGGTTTCCAGAAAGACCAAGTGTGTCAGGGTAGCGTGCAACAGAGACATGTGCTTAGGGAGCCACTAGAAGAAGACCTTATAACTTTCCAGCCACAAGGGGTTTTATAAACTCACCTTGTACGGTGGCGATCCTGTTATCCAATCAGCACTCTCTTTGCATTGCAACAGTAACAGTAATGCTGATTGGTCAACATTAATTCCTTCCTTTTCGACACAGAATTTATCAGCTGTGTTACCATTTCCAGACACTTGAGCTCCCTCCTAGGTTGATCAGGTCCATGGGGAAAACCTTATTGAATGGAGAGGGATTTGATTTTGCAACACTAGGTTTAACCCTGGTGTTACACAAGGGGATCCTAATTGGCAAAGTCTCCATAAGGAGAGCTCTTACTTCGTGACCCAAGTCAATAGCATGCACATCGAAACAGCCTTGTCTACAGTTGGGAATCTGTTCCTTCTAATCCTACATCATGTCATGAGGCTTCTTAAAAGTCATGCTTGATGGTAAGTTGGCTACCTTTCAATGTAGGAGGCATTATTTTTCATATAACAAACACATTTGCATATTTCCCAGAATCCCCTAGTGGAGCATCAATGGCTATAAGTCTCCACATGCCTGCAAGGTGGCCTTAACTGGGTAACCACTGCAGACAATCATTGGCCTCAATGTTAACCTTGACAAATATGACCATGACTGATATTTGGGGTCCTTTATTCTCCTAATATAATGTTATAATCTCATATTGAAATGATTACCTGGCAAATTGTATCTGCTAATCACACTGTGGCTTTTCATGCCAGTTTATTGTACACACATAATAATTCACCAGAATAAACAATTTGAGCCCCTTGAAGACGAGAGTTTACATTGTAGGTACAGTGATGATACCTTAAAGGGGTTGGCCTCTTTACCTCATGTTTTTATGTAATGTTTAAGTGCTTGGGGTAGAATATCAGGCAATTTACAATGTCCATAAATGGAAGGTCATGTGATTGCTAACTGTCCATGACCTATCCACCTTCCAGGACCTTAAGCTTGCATAGATGAATACTATCCTAAGGTCCTTGAAGGGCATTTGGTTATGTACAGTTAGGATCACATAATCCCTCCATCTCTGTCCATTTTAAGGACCGGACAGACTGGTGAGGTACAAGACATTTCTGAACCAGAGGCTTTACTGTACATTTCAATAAAGCAGCATTGAACTTTTACTCAATGTATATCGGTAAATTTCATAATATCCTGCCCCCACTCTTACACACACACTACAAAATACATGAGGTAAAGTGGACAGCCCCTTTAATATTGTATACTTTTATAGAAAATGCATCATAAGGTTTTAACGCACCGGATTATAAGGCGCACCATCAATAAATGCCTGCTAAAACATCTAGTTTCATATATAAGGTGCACCATCAATAAATGCCAGCTAAACCGTCATATATAAAGCGCACCGCATTATAAGGCGCACCGGATTATAAGGATGAATAACTTGCAGGTGGCAGACCTGTGCACCATTCAAGGCAGCTGTTGTCTGTAAGTACTGTTCATATATAAGGCGCACCGGATTATAAGGTGCACCATCAATAAATGCCTACTAAACCGTCTAGGTTCATAGATAAGGTGCACCGGATTATAAGGATGAATAACCAGCAGGTGGCAGACCTGTGCACAGTTCATGGCAGTCTGTAAGTACGGTTCATATATAAGGCGCACTGGACTATAGGGCACACCTTTGATTTCTGAGAAAATAAAAGGATTTTTTGTGCGCCTTATAGTCCGAAAAATACGGTATGTTTTATATGGCAGCTAAACTGCAGAATTATGCAAACCACGAGGCACAGCGCGAATCATATGTGGTTTTGGTGTGTTTGTTACTCCACCGACGGGTGAGAAATCCATATCAGTGACCCCTGGAGGGAAGTGGAAGGTGAATTTCTGCATAAGGGTTGTAAAAAAGATGAAAAGCTCCATTCTTGCAAGTGTCTCTCCGATACAGACTCTGCGACCTGGAATGTAAAAAATATTAACGCATAACATAAAAAATTATGCTATAAAATTCCAATAATCGAAAATCTTAAAGATGTTTCAGGATATTCAAATGTAGAAAAAACTAAATCTCATCAGATTTTACCCTATTAAAGGGGTTTTCCCATGAAACAAGTTAGGCCCTATCCACAGGATAAGGTTTAACGTGCTGATCGGAGGAGGTTTCGGTGATGGGACCCCCACAAATTACAAGCACGGGGGTAGGATGTACCCTAGTCTGACCCCACACTACTCCCCGAGATTAGCGGAGTAACCTGTTGCTCTTTTATGTGAAACATGTGAAATCTCAACCATTTACCTATGAAAATCTAATCTCCAAAACGAGTCCAGTTTAGAGGCTGGACGGGTAGTGTTACTAATTTTTTCGTTCTTTGGTTTTTCAGTACCTAAAAGATGCTTTTAGTGTCATTGTAAAGATAATACACTCATCTTTCAATCTACTGTCAGCCTGTGATTCTAAACTGGAGACTGCAGACAGTTACAATAAAGTCTATGGTGATGGTAGATCGGCCTTTCCTATAGCTGTAGAGGATGGCCCCTATCTCCAAGATGGCCGACACAGGATACTAAATCTCTGCTCCCAGTGATGATGTAACAGACTGTCCTGCTCTGTTACCATAGTAATGATGTGTAACTGCCATCACTGCACATTTCCTCACTGAGATGACGTCTCACCACAACACCAGCCGTATCATTTACTATACTGGCGTACCATGCACCACTCTGTGATAAATCCCTTCTATGTCAGTATGAACGGCCATATATCTGTTGGTATTTTTGAGGTATTACCTTCGGGGATTCCCTATGTTAGTAAAATTGTACTGTAATTTTCATTATTTACCCTATATACCCGAGTATAAGCCGAGGTGCCTAATTTTAACACAAAAAAAACAGAAAACCTATTGACTTGAGTAGAAGACCAGGGGGGGAAATGCATTAGTCACAGCCTCCCAATATATAGATGGCCAGTCCCCTGCTCCCCAGTATATAGCCAGCCAGCCCATGCCTTCCAATATACAGCCAGCACCTGCTCCCCTAGTATGTAGTCAGCCCCTGCCCACAGTATATAGCCTGCCATCCCCTGTGTCAAACCTTCATCCTCATAGTCTGTAAGCTCTTGTGTCACCCCCTCATCCTCATAGACTGTACGCCTCTTTGTGTCACCCCCCTCGTCCTCACATAGACTGTACGCCTTGTGTCACACCCTCATCCTCATAGCTGTAACGCTCTTGTGTCACCCCCTCTCCTCATAGACTGTAAGCTCTTGTGTCACCCCCTCATCCTCATAGATCTTAAGCTCTTGTTCACCCCCCCTCATCCTCAGACTGTAAGCTCTTGTGTCACCCCTCATCCTCATAGACTGTAAGCTCTGCTTCGTGTACAGGGCCCTCACTCCTATTGTTCCATATGACTGTTTTGTACTCTCTAGTGTATCTATTTGTAATGTCCCATATGTTTGTATAGCATGGAATATGATGTATTATAAATAAAGATTTTCTTATTATTATCTTACCGCAAGGAATGGCATGAAGGCGTCTTTCTTCAGAAAATTTCCTTGAGAGTCAAGAAAATGCGGAGGATAAAAGTCGTCAGCTTTCTCAAACTGTGTCTTGTCTCTCAGCACCGAGGTCAGTAATGGGATAATGAAGGTGCCCTGTGGTCAAAATAAAAAAAAATTCCATTGGAGAAGAGACATGAATCTCCACTTCCACCAACGTTTCCCGGCCTCTCCGACCCACACAGCACTTTGGGCGTGAACTCTCAGCCCACTGGGTTTACTATAGTCTCAACTGGAAACCCAATGGAGACTTTATAAATGCACTTTATTCACTTTTTGACTTGAATTACTGAAAAAAAAAAATCTTTGCTGCCATTCAAATTTTTTTTGAGATGCATCTGTATAAAGAGAAACTATATTCACCCTTCATGAGTAATGACAATTATTGCCTGTGAACGGTGTGTAGAGAGTGGGTTGGAGCTAAATAGATGCAAAAAGTTGGATTTGATAAAGTTGATGAAAATTATTTCTAGCCCCATAAATTAACTTTATCTTAGATTACCTGGCATCAGAAGACACCTGACCCCCTCCATCTACTCCTCCCTAGGTCCCATTCCTCTTCTCAGCAATTCATGTGACCAGGGTTATTTCATTTAAGGACTTTACCAACTTACATTTGCAACATTTACCCCATGTATGTATCTGATCACATGAAATCACAGCAGCCTCCATTGACTTTTACTCCTCCCCATCCTCAATTGAAGCTGCTGTGATTTCATGCGATCAGATACATACATGGGTTAGACGGTTCAAAACGTAACAGGACCGTAGCTGATATCACCCTGGTCACACGGCATGAAGTGGCCAATGATGTGACAGAGCTCTCCCTCAAAGTTTTCAGCAGTGAGTCCTATCAATTAGGAACAGGGAGGCTTGGGAGTGCAGTGAAAACTGCACATATCCCCATAACTATCATTGGACTCACCTCAGGTGATTTGCATATAGGTTTACAAACTGATTTTTTAACATTACAGCCCTGGAATGGAACCATTTAGGGATCGGGGCAATGTTTTTTAATCATTGTTGTTACTGAAGTGTTTATTTTCACAGCAGGTTCTCCATAAGTGTCAAGTGGCTCTTTGCTTTAAAGGCAATTATATAAAATGTCTAAGTTGCAGGATGGTGGGTAACAGATAATGGTAATACATTTTCAGATATCAAAGATTTTAAAGGTATCTTCAAATGAAAACTTCCTACTGAATGCCAGTCTTAACCGCTCCTTCGCGTTCTAACACTGGCCTCTTACGGTAGGAAATGTGGAAGTGTAGCCAGCTACTGGAATGAAATCTCTGTCTGGTTGGACCATGGCGGAGATTTCAGATGTAGTCTCCGATGTAGTCTCCAATGGTAGTCTCCGATGGATCTGACACGGAGATGACACAGGGATTACACTCGGATCCAGTAGAGGGGAACGGAGAGGGAAGCGAGGAACCTGGGAGAACGGGGTTATTGGGGTGTTAAAAATTACTGAGGGCCGGGCTGGGGTTGGGCTAGTTAAACATAATAAACATGTACTTACCTCGTTTGTATACAGGGGCGCAGAGGGAGCTTCCGGCCGGCCGGAGGCTCCCATCCGACACCATCTCTCGGCGCTTACAACGCTGAGAGATGGGGACGGATGGGAGTGGCCAGCCACATCGTGGACCGGAAGCTCCCTGTGCACGGCTTCTGTTCCCCTGTAAACAAACAGGGGCACGGATCAAACAGACCGCGGCGTGGGACATCGGTGGCGCCGGAGGAGGTAAGTACATGTTTATTATATTTAACTAGCCCTCCCCAGCCCAGCCATAAGTAATTTTTAACAGCCGGATAACCCCTCTAAAGTTGCTATAAAAAGTAGAGCACTGACATTTGTTGACTTCCAGCGGAGACTGTAGTAAATACGACAGGCTGGGGCATCGATGCTCCACTAGTGCCCAAACTCCTTGTCCTGTTTCAGTTTGACTTACATGCCAGAAAACAGGCGGCCAAGGAATGGTGAATGTGCCCCATTGAGTCATATGTTATCACAGGGGCTTCATGAGGCGGAGTCATCTGATAGGCTAGATGTAAGTTGGAGTTTAAACTATTTTAAAATATCTGAACAGTTTCTACATTTTACTTACTTTTGGAATACAATATCCTTTAAAGGTGACATCTTTGGTTGTTTCATGACCTAAATTCAGAGGAATAATATCCGTGAACCTCTGGATCTCATGTATGACGGCATTTGTGTAGGGCATTTGTACTCGGTGGCTGTACATGGGCTGTGCCGATCCGATGACTCTTGAAATCTCTTCCTGAACTTTTTCTATGGAAGATTAAAAAATAGCAATAAATCAAGATGTTCCATCACCAGGTAAGTACAATCTTCAGCCAATAGAGTGGATATCAAGATCAGTTCATAAAATACAGGTCTGGATAAATACTGCATATTGTGGTTTTTTGGGGCTCGCCCCCATGTCACCAATTGTGGAGGGGAGGACCTGAGCTTAACCCTATTTGCTTCCTCAGGACACAGTTAATATTGAATACAATGGTAAAGCAGAGAATCATCACCTTGAAATGTAACTGGCAAGGGGAATGAGAGGAGGACAATTATGGGGCACATTACAGTTGGATGGGGCAATAACTGGGATTTATATGGTGGTGAAAACAGTGGCTTTATGGACTATGGGGACCACAATGGGGGCTTTATAATATATGCAGCCACAGGGAAGAGGTTTATTCAGTAAGGGGCTCATGAAGAACAACATTGAGACCAAAAGGGGGAATTACTTTATAATAACCATATGGGGTGCTTTATACAATATGGTTCAACAATGGGGGGCATTTTACAGTGCCTGGGCTTCAAACAATATGGGGTCCACAATAAATAAGGCATTAAACAGTAATTAGGCACAAAAAGGGGACTTTAAACATTGTTGGGTCAACAAGAGGGACATTTTACAGAGTAAAGGCCATTAGGCTACATTCACACATTCGCCCGTACCGTAGCGGGCAACGGCAGTGCACGTGGCGAGGAGGAGGAGGTGAGCGGAGCTCACCCACGCCCCTCTCCATAGGAAGCTATGGCGCATGGCGCCATACTACGGACAAAGATAGGACATGTCCTATCTTTTTCCGGGGTACGGAGCAGTACGGTGCTGCACGTGTGCAGCACCGTACCGCTCCTGTAGGGCGCCGTGCGCCCATTGCTGTCTATGGGGGACGTATATCGGCCGTATATACGTCCCCCATACGTCAGTGTGAATGTAGCCTAAGAACACTAAAGGGAGATCTATCCAGTGTTAGGGGAACTATCGGGGATGAGGCTACGGGCCTTGCCCAACATATGTTAACGAT
This sequence comes from Engystomops pustulosus, assembly GCA_019512145.1. NCBI lineage: Eukaryota > Metazoa > Chordata > Amphibia > Anura > Leptodactylidae > Engystomops > Engystomops pustulosus. The sequence continues at coordinate 17,776 of WNYA01000758.1, read as the reverse complement.
GGGGAGGCTGAATTACTACTGGAGGGCAAACCAGGGAAAATTATTACGAGTAGGGGTGCAGTTACTAATGGTGACTGGTGAATTAAAATGACTAGTACGCACTAGTTTGTGTGTATATTACAATAGTTTGGTGAACTATAAGACGAAGTACTGTTAGAGCACCATGATGGAGGGGACAATGAAAAAGTGAAGAGCATAGGACAACTACAGATATGTGACAATCTCTACAAAAATTGCTCGAGGCTGGAAGAAGTGTTTATGGTGGCCTGGGCCACATGGAGAAGACAAGGAAATAGAACAATTTCAATCTGAGGACAAGTCAATGATAGTCAAGGGATGATATAGGAATGGACTGGGCTGTTGGGTGCCAACATTGATAGAAGCTAATACAGAGCTGCTGTGAAAAGGAACTTTCCTAGAGGTTAATATAAGTCCATAGTAAAATCAGTGAGAACACGGTATCCACTAAGCTTATTGCCTCTTTGTGATAAATCTTCGTTAGCCTGATGCCTTCTTCTTTCCCTACCCTTCTTTCCCTACACTACAATACAATGGGCCACCATAACAAATTGTGCTATGAACAAGTCTAAAATAAAATCATAACCTCATCTTTTCCTCCTCTTTGTACCTTGGATATCGGGATATTTTATCATGAGAAGAATTCCCCAGCGTAGAGTGGTAGAAGTTGTCTCCATTCCGGCTGTTAATAAATTTCTTACAAGTTTTGTTAGATTCTCGTTGTGGAAATATGATTGGGAGCTTCCCGCTTCCTGAAAAACAAATCAACATCCTAGTACGGTGTCTGCCTTGTCTTCAAAGTGTAGAATTTTGTTAAAGATTTCCTACTGACATTTTTATTACTAATAATTATTTTTTTTTTAATTATTTGTTTGTGTTTTTTTATTGTATTTTATATTTTTCCACTCCAGATGAGAAATCTATAACAGTCCCAGTAACAGGGCAATTTTCCCAGCAGCATTAAAAAAATTAATGGCCCCATTGTCAATGACAATTCACTTGTACAATAATAATTTAAAAGTTTATTATTTGTTTGTCATGTACAGGTTGTTATTTTTGAATTACCATATAGACTCGAGTATGATCCAAGTTTTTCAGCACAAAAAATGTGTTAAAATACCTTAACTTGGCTTATACTTGAGTCAATGAAAAAAAATCTCTGTACTCACCTTTCCAATGCCCGCGCAGGTCCTCTTCTGTCTTCTGTTTTCTGTTCCAGCTCCCCACGCCGTCCAGACAACACACACTATGATATCAGCAAGCAGATGACTTCATGGTGTGTGCGACAGTACAGTGCGGGGAGCCAAAGAAGGAGCCAGAGATGAAGACAGAGAGGACATGAGGGGAGGGGATGGCGGAAAGGTGAGTACAGAGGGTTTTTTCTTTTTAGGCTGCGCAGGGGGCTTCTGGCTAAATATGGGGTGAGGGGGAAGGCATTGGTTATATATGGGGGCAGGCACTAGCTACATACAGGGGCTGCAGGCACTGGCTATATACTGTGGGCAGGCACTGGCTATGTATGGGGGGCAGGCACTGGCTATATACGAAGGATGCAGGCAGTGGCTATATACTGGGGGGCAGGCACTGGCTATATACTGGGATGCAGGCACTGGCTAAATACAGGGAGGCAGGCACTGGCTATATCCTGGGGGGCAGGCACTGGATAAATACAGGGGGCAGGCACTGGCTATATACTGGGAGCAGGCAATGGCTAAATGCAGGGGACAGGCACTGGCTATATACAGGGGGCGGGCACAGGCTATATACTGGGGGCACTGGCTGGCTATAAAAAGGGGGCTGCTGGCTATATACTGGGGGAAGGGGGCTGCTGGCTATATACAAGGCGGCAGGAGACTGGCTATATACTAGGGGGCTGCTGGCTTTATACTAGGGGGCAGGTGCTGGCTATATACTGGGAGGCTGTGACCAACGCATTTCCCACCCTCGGCTTATACTCAAGTCAATAGGTTTTCCCAGTTTTTTGTGTTAAAATTAGGGATCTCGGCTTATACTCGTGTATATACGGTATGTTGTATTGTGAAATATGACTTATTGTCATATTGATGGACTACTGTAACTAACTCATTTCACCTTGGGATGAAATAAAGTTTTATGGTATTGTATAAGACATTGCTGCACACCAACTACCACCAGGGTCAGTGGGCGGTCGTGATAATAAAAGAACGAAAAACCCAGACTACCTCTTTTTGTCTCACAAGAAAAGCATCAATCAAACTTCTTTGATCGTTTTCATCCAAGTTCTTCAGATGTTCTACAAATGTTGTTCTGACAAAGTCGTATATTTCCGAAGTATTTTTACCGATTTTTTTGTGACTTCCAGGTAACAGATCAAAAAACGGGAACATGTTATAAAGCTGCCAAAATAATCAAATGAAAATGTGATTAGTGAAATGAAATGTATTCTTTTCTTTCCCTTCTTGGTCAGAACATAATATGAGGCATTAAGCCATTTTTTTGTAATTTTTTTTTTTTGTTGGTGGTCTGGTGCTGCAATATAGGACCATTGAGGTGAATGGCATTGTGTTATAGTTCAGCATTCAACCCAACCCGATCCAATCAGTGAGGACCTGTGTCCATACAGCACATGGCAGTACACTCATACAGTGAGGAGAAATGCTCCTGAACAGTGTAATGGCCTGTAAAGCTGCAGCACAGAGGGGCTCTGGTGACACCCTTAGTAGCCTTTCTGGTTGATTAGCATAATTTTAAAAGTTGGTCATGGATACCAAATATAAGAAGTTAACCACAGTTACTGTGACTGGATCTATGAGTTAATATCCAGAGTTTATCATAATGGATTTTGATGGTAGATCAAAGGCAGTTCCTCCGTCACTGCTGCGCTGAAGTCCGCCAAGGTCCGCCGAAGTTCACAATCCTATTCCTGGTGAAGGTAAGCGCGTGTACTTTTTTTTTTATTAATGCGGCGGTTTCTTGAATCCGTCGGGTTTTCGTTCGGCCACGCCCCCCCCCCCATTTCCGTTGCGTGCCTGCGGGCGCCAATGCGCCACAATCGGATCGCCTGCGCCAAAAACCCAGGGCAATTCAGGAAAAATCAACGCAAATCGGAAATATTTGGGTAACACGTCGGGAAAAAGCGAAACGGGCCCTTAGTAAATGAGCCCCAATATGTGTATAAAAATCAGGGAGACTTTATGTTCTATTTTATAACTGTGTGACATTTTGCGGACCTTATCATTAGCAGTAGCAGTGATACGGTAGGAGTTTGTGCTCCCATGTACTTCTTAGGGGGTCACCATAAGATCACATGACCAAACTGAAGCGAAAGATGTCAGGAAGTTTCAGAAATTGGAAAACGCTCATTGGGGCTCCGAACGCCGCACTTTCGTCGGGTTTCCCAAATATTTCCGTTTTGTGCCGAAATTGCCCTGGGATTTTGGTGCACACGATCGGATTGTGTCGCATCGGCGCCGGCTTTCACACAACAGAAATCGGGGCCGTGGCTGTCAGACAACCCAACGGATTCGAAAAAAACACGGAATTTAAAAAAGAATTAGTGTCGCAAGATCAGCACTCCGGTAGACCTTGGCGCAGCAGCGACACCTGCTGGATATCGGGCGCACGACCTTAGTGAATCCAGGCAGACCCAAATCAGCATCGGACAACGCACCGCAGGATCGCGACTGGACCGGGTAAGTAAATGTGCCCCATTGTCTTAAATAAATCTAGAGAATATTACATCAAGTACATTACCAAAACCATTGGAGTCCCCACTAGTCTCACGTTCTCACTAGTCAGGCTTAGCAGTCTCCTAAATTGAGGGTCATCATAGTCCATCCGATTCCCAAGTAAAATGACTACAATTATATTCGCCACCGCAGAATTCAAGATCAAAGTGGTTTCAAATGGTTTCCCTAGCGAGACGTAAATGAGAAAACAAAATTGTAAGATGAAGCAGTATGATCATATGATGACTATTACTTAAAGCCCCTCGGGCCCCATTAAAAATCTCTACTGCGGCTTCAACCTATCATGTGCCATTTATTATAATGTTCTTATAACAGTAGGAAGCATTTTACTAGGGGTTAAATGCTTGTAACATCTGCGCCTGCATTATCATCTGTCCATAAAGTACGGCTGAAGATGCCCTGATAAATGTCATTTTGTTCCATTCTGACCCTGCTAGTCTGAACACTGGTTTACTCCTCGTCAACATTGAGGAAAGAGAGACGGTACTTTACCTTTGGCCAGTCACTTTAGGGTGAGGTACTGCCTCAAATGCATTTTTGTTACTTGTGGACGATGAGCACTCCATGCACTGCACTAATGGTGAAGCACTGAACAGGAACTGTGGTGACATCATATTGGGGAGGGGCTTAGTCAGAGACCTACTCTGGCCAATGCAGTGACTCATACACATCTATATCTGCATTGTTACACATTTCTGTACTCATCTGCAGATCAGTACCATGTAGGCTCCTCAGTTGTTAAAACTTGTTCTCCTGCTTTCAGGAGAACAAGAGCAGGGCACTCCTCCCCAACCATGACAAGATTAAACTTACTTTCAATCATCTGTGTGGTCTGTGCTTGGCATTGATGCAGCATATAGATAATGCCTCCTCCTATAATATCAATCCATCCATTTTCACTGTCCTGCTTCTAATACCCAAAGGTATGATCTCTCTCCATGGCCTATATTAACAGTAGCTGTAGCTTTGCATGGTAAAACTGCTTTAAAAAGCAACCACTTAAAGGAAACCTACCATGCTCGCATATGAAATCATGCAGCAGGCCCAACCCTGTAGGCTCTTATGCTCGATGCCGGCACATAGTTTAGTTAGCGCGCGAACTTTAGCTTAGTTTAATTATTCCCGCCTACTTCATATTACCCCTCCTCCTTCAGGTGCCGAGAGCCGTGACATCACCAAGCTCTCGGCACCTATCGCCGGCCGGCTGTGCGAGACTTAGTGTTTGCGCATGCGCGATAAGTGCCGAGAGCTTGGTGACATCACGGCTCTCGGCACCTGAAGGAGGACGGGTAATATGAAGGAGGCAGGAATAATTAAACATCGGAAGCCATCGCCGGCCCGAAGATGACGGATGGTAGCACCGGAGGGCTCATTTACATATGTAAGAAAATCGGTTTTTTTAGCTAAACTAATGTTTGTTGCAGTGGTAGGTTTCCTTTAAAAAGTCTAGAAATACTCACTTCTACTAGTCTAGATGAAGAGGAGTGGAGTGAGTATTTCTATCCTTTTTGCTTTTTAAGTGGTTGATTTATTTTAAGGCTACCTTATAGTGACACAAGTCCATTCTAAGGTAGTATGGTATGCTATACCTTTAAAGGAGGCAAAATATTATTTAGGTGCACACATTCTTCAATAATTTTCTCTTCTATGGTTTCTTCCCCATGCCGAATCCCGTAATGTGGTTATTGTAAATCTTCTCATTATCTTCCAGTTTATAACCTTTTGAAAATACAACTCCTAAAAAATATGCTTTTAGTAATTTTTAAGTATAATAAAGAAAGCTATTCTTAAAGTATTTGGAGGTAATTAAAGGGATATTTACACGAAGACAAGATTCTAAATATACTCAGGATAACAAAATAACATGTTCTCTAATCGAATTCACAGTAATTAGCATAAATACAGCATTTCACAGATATAATTCCAACCTGTCACTATCAGTCCTGGTGTATACAATTTTGGTTGCCCCGGGATCTGACTATAATCTCCTGACTATGACCAGGAGGGAAAATTCTTCTCATGAATAGCTTCTACTGTCTGCACAATGCAATACTTTGCATCCAGCGCCCCTCCCCCATGCATTATTAAGACAAGCTCACCCAGACACTCTGCCAGCAAGCAGCGTGCAAAGACTTACTCTACAAACTACAGATAAATAATGTTTTTTTAGCATGGGGATGAGGTATAGCAGAGTGGACTGTGTGTTATTGCTGAAATGGAGCAGAGCGCATCTCATGGATTTCATCATCATCTCATCTCTGATCTGTCTCATCTCTTTTCTATGTGACAGATACCAGTGAATGTTTAGAAGCTAAATGAAAGTGTAGATAAACCGTGTACCCTGATATCTAAGCACCATTGTCAGCTCCAACATCTCATAGCACAGAAGAATCATAAAGTGTCTGCTTAGAGAGACCCCTTCACACTCTGGAAAGTTACACTGACCATTACTGAGTGATAGGAGCTAACAGCGTAAAAACGTAGTAAAATAGTAAGGGGTAAAAATGATCTTTATTGTGTAAACATCACAAAGGGAATACCAGTTGAACTATGTTAGCCTACACTCAGGGGAGGGACAAACCAAAGTTATGAATCTCTAATTGCCCACCATCGTTCCCTAGGATCTTGATGATAGCAACCTGGATGTACAATCATTCATGTTGACTAACCAATCCCTGATAGTGGTGAAGGGAGTATGACCACCTTCAACCTTGCTCATCCATATTCAATCCAGGTGTCAAGGTTTGTGGGCAGATAGTTAAAACATGATGTAAGCAACAGTGGGACTAGAAGGGTGTTTTGGGGTGAGCCAAGCACCGGACCCGAACTTCTTGCCGAAGTCCAGTTTGAATTCTGAAATGTATTCCAATATTTGTACATCTTTTGTCCATCATAATAATAAAAAATACCACACCACATCAGGACTCACCCATGTCATTGTCCATTTTCTTAATATTTTCAGTGTCCCTCGTTCTCAAACTCCTCGGCGTTTATGACCAGAGCTTCTTTCACTGCCTCGTTCCGGCTATGACCACCATTTTTTCATTCCCATTGGACGCTGAACACCGGTCAGATTTTTTTGAAGCTTAAAGTCAATATTAAAAAATACACTTTTAGACTCAATGACTTTCATATAATGAAGCAGATTTACTTACCAGCTTCTCTGTGGAGGATTCGTCTTCGGCATTCACTAAGGTAAGCGCCCGATGTCCACCAGGTGTCGCTGCTGCGCTGAAGTCCGTCGGAGTTCACTGGAGTTCACGATCCATTGCTGGGTGCAGGTAAGCGTGTGTCAAGCAACACTTTTTAAAAAAAATACGGCGTTTTTTCAGAATCCGTTGGGTTTTCTGACGGCAACGCCCCCTGATTTTCAGTCATGGCCAGGCCAGTGCCGATGCGCCACACCGATTGCATTTTACCAAAACCCCGGGCAATTATGGGAAATCGTGCAAGACGGTAATATTCGGGGAACCCTCAGAAAAAACGCGATACGGGCCCTAAGTAAATTACCCCCAATGTCTCCCTGATATAGTCATCAATTTGTTGTATCTATTTTTTAACCATAAAGGAAATATATCAATGTGTCATATTTGGGATTGTTGCTTTTCAGAAAGTGGAGAAGGATCTTGTCTGTGTTTCCTGAAGATTTTTTTTATGGCCTCCCTTACAGTACTAGAATATGCTTGGGTTTACAGCTTCCTACTACTTTGCCTCAAGGGTTTGGTTTGAAATTTGTGAAATCCACCGAATATAGTCAATTTAATAAAGATTTCGACAATATCCATAACCAATGAAGTCTTTCTTTGAATATGTAAGGGATTAGGTCTGGGATAGTCATCTCTTGGGCAGACGGGCACATTCACCCGTCACAGAGGCAATTCACAGTCCACACTGTGCTTTTGGTTGTGCAACTGACCTCAGCCGTTTTATTAAGCAATTATACAAAATAAGAATAAAATAAAAATAACAGCCACTGACTATACATGGAGGCCAGGCAGCCCAAAAGTCACGTTCACAGCTCCACATGCTTTGGATGGACTGTCTCTTCCCCAGGATGAAGTCAAAGTGGGAAGTCTGCACCAGTACTTATGCAGGACCTCCAGCTGACAGCTAATCAAACTTAGGTCTCCTTCCCACTAATGTGTGAGGTACAGATACTGATCCCCAAGAAAACCTACAGTGCTCATACTATACCATTCACATCCAAAGATGCACTATCTTTCCCGTATGTTATGGCTGGGCACCAGCGCTATTCACTCCTCCCCTCTCCAGTGCGTGGCTTTATGCTCGACCGGTCTACGGCCCAGGAGGAGATACATTAGTAGAAGAGAGGCCTAATCACAGCAGCCAACTTTTCAGGTCTGTCTTCTACTCAGCTTTTGCTTAGCAAAACACATATTTCATGGCCCAAGTCGGCAAATACCTGCCACAAAGTTCTAAATAATCTGTCTAATATAACAAAGAGGTAAAGTGATTGCTTTCTACTATTGGGCCCTGTATAGCTGAAACCTAAGACTAAGGCCAATTCACATGACCGTATGGAGGCAGTACAAATGTCCCCCATAACGACTGTGGCTACGCGGGCAATACAGTGCCACATCGCATGTACACGTGTTGTACCCGTACCACCATGTCCTAATCTGCACGGTGTCCCGCATCCATATCAACGGATCGCGGGTCACCCGTGCCTCTCAACTTCCCGCCTGCGCGCCCGCAAGCGCACTTATACGTGTCCCGTCCTGTCCCGGCCTCTCCAATCCCGGCTGCCGCTGCTCCTCCGTCCTCGGCCGTAGCGCGCGCGTCCCGGCTCCTAGGGCTATTGGCGCGGCCATTTCAGTAGACTATTTATTCCTGCCTCTCCTGTGATCCCTGCCGATCTTTGTGCCCTGTGCCTTGGAGGAAGCTTTGTTTATGCCGTGCGCTGTTTATGTGATTTCCGTTGTGACCCTGGTTCTGTTTTTGACTTGCTCCTTTGCCGCCTGCCTTGACCTTTGCTCGTCTCTGACTCCGATCCTGTGCTGCCCGTCCTGACCTCCTGCCTGTCCCCGACTACAAGTTTGCCTGCCGTTTCTGTACCCCCGACTTGGCTGCCATTGGCGGACAAGTCACGCCTGTGGAACGACCTTGTGGTACCACGCCGCAGCAAGACCAACCTGCTTGCGGCGGGCTCTGGTGAAAAACCGGGTATCACTTAGACTCGGGTCCCAGGTTTGTGTCTGTGTATCGTCCGCAGTGGTCCAAGGATCCACAACCTCGAACCTTGACAGTAAGATCCGGCCATGGATCCCGCCGAGGTTCCGCTTCCCACTCGGACCGACTCTGGCCTACCATTGTGTCCCAGCATCCCGAGATTGCCGCCCAACGTGAACAACTGAACAGTTACCGCCATGCTGCAGCAACTGCTAGCCAACCAGCAACAACAACAGGCTCCTGTCTGCTCCGTTGCTCCCGCTACTCGGCAGTCTTCCCGCGTTGAACCCAGGCTAACGCTTGTCTTGCCCAGCAAGTATGACGGTGATCCTAAGAGGTGCAGAGCTTTATAACCCATGCTCCTGCACATAGAATTCATGCCATCCCAATTCATCACGGAGCGTTCCAAGGTGGCATTCTTCATCAGCCTCCTCTCCGCGGAAAGCCCTGGCTTGGGCTACCCCACTTTGGGACAGAGACGACCCGGTCACGGCTAAATCTGACGGCATTTCTGGCCAGAGTTCCGGTCTGTTCTTGAAGAACCAGCACGGGCCTCTTCGGCTGAGACGGCACTGTTGAATCTACCAAGGGAACTGTCCCGTGGGAGAGTATGCCACCAGTTTCCGTACTCTGGCTTCGGAACTCTCCTGGATGATGAGCTCTGTCCCAGCTTTAAAAAGGGACTCTCCTCTCACGTTAAGGACGCTCTGGCTGCCCGGGATTGCACCTACCCTGATAATGCCTCATTCCTTGGCCACCCGTATTGATGTGCGTTTTAGGGACGTGTCGAGGAGTTCGTCTTGAACACCCCAAGTCCGCCCACGACTCTTCCCCGCCTGGCACCTACTTTCCACAGGCCACTCCAGCCTCCTGTAGCACATCTGCCGAGGCCTATGGAGGTGGACAGGGCCAGACTCTCTTCTCAGGAATGAAATAGAAGACTTCAGGGTAACCTCTTGCCTGTATTGTGCCAGCCCTGAGCACTTCCTTGGGACTGTCCCCTCCGTCCCCGCGTCGGGAACGCCCAGCACCTAGGGTTCTGGGAGAAGCGTCCTATGTGCAAGTAAAGCTTCTCCACGCCTGATGATTCTGTTCTCTCTCTGTGTTGGCACCCGCACCCCAAGTCCCCAGTTTCTTTGGACTCCGGTTTCTGCAGGAACTCGTGATGCCGCCTGGCTACCCGGCATCACATCCTGTGGTTCGTCTAGAAAAGCCTTTGGTCATCTCCTCTGTCAGTGCCAAATCCTCTCCGACCCGGTCCAGTACTCACACAAGCCTCTGTCCATGCAAGGTCGTGTGCTGCACAGGGAGAGTTTTGTCTTTATGTACTTCGCGCCCCACCCTACTCCATCCTGTTGGCCTAACCTGGTTGCAGCTCCACGCACCCGTTCTGACTGGAAGTCGGGGGAGAATCCTTCAGTGGGGTCCTAATTGTTTTGTCCCGCTGTGTAAGATGTCTCTTCTAGTACCAGTCCTGGCTTCAGCTGTGGCTCCCAGGCCCTGAGGGTCTTCCTGTTTGCTATAGGACTTTCCGATGTCTTCTCTAAGAAGCAAGCCGAGACATGCCGCCTCACCGTCCTTACGATTGTCCAGTGGATCTGCTGCCGGGTACCTCTCCTCCGCGGGGTCGTGTGTACCCGCTATCAGTACCTGAAACAGCGGCCATGTCTGACTATATCAAGAAAACCTGCAAAAGGATTATTCGTAAGTCTCTTCTCGGTGGTGCAGGTTTTTTCTTCATGACCAAGAAAGACGGGTCACTCCGTTCCGTGCATTGACTATCCGCGGACTTAACAAGATCACCGTTAGACCGCTATCCATTGCCGTTGATCACGGAATTGTTTGACCGTCTTCATGAGCCAAGATTTTCTCCAAATTGGATCTTCGAGGGTCACAATCTCATCGTATCCGCTCAGGGAGATGAGTGGAAGACGCCGCCTTTAATACCCGTGATGGTCACTTCGAGTACCTGGTAATGCCGTTTGGACTTTGTAACGCACCGGCCGTCTTCCAGGAATTCGTTAACGACACTTTTTAGAGACTTACTTTATGTCTGTGTTGTGGTCTATTGGATGATATCCTGGTTTTCTCTCCGGACCTTGAGACCCACCAATTCATATACGGCAAGTCCTCATCGTTTAAGGGCCAATCGCCTCTTGCCAAACTAGAAAAGGTCTATTCCATCAGCAGAGTATCCCCGTTTCTTGGCTATATAATCTCTGACAAGGCCTTCAGATGATCCTGCAAGTTGTCTGCGGTTCTTCAGTGGCCCCGTCCAGTAGGACTACGCGCTATACAGCGGTTTCTTGGCTTTCGAATTACTACCGCACACGCTTTCATCCCACACTCTCTCCTGGTATCCCCCATCATGGCGCTCACCAAAAGGTGCTAACCCCGAACTCTGGCCTTCGTCCCGCTGAGGAGGCCTTCACGAACTTAAAGTCCAATTCGCTTCAGCCCCCAGTACTGGTGTCTCTGACAGAGAAGCCTTTCCATCTGGAAGTAGATGCATCCTCGGTGGAGGCCGGTGCAGTGCTCACGCTGAAGGTTCCAAAGGCCGATGTCACCTGCGGATTTTTCTCCAAAGTTTCTCCTCCGCTGAAGAGAATTATTCCATAGGAGATCGTAACTGTTGGCGATTAATCTGCCTTAGAAGAGTGGCGTTACCCTCCTGGGGGAGCTCGTTTTCCGGTCACGCATTATACGACCACAAGAACCTTCTCTACCTCCAATCGCTCAACGACTAAATCCACGTCAAGCCCGCTGGTCACTCTTCTTCGCCCGGTTCGATTCCTCATTCATTCCGCCCTGCCGAGAGGACCCATCAGGCTGACCCCCTTTCGTGCCTCGGATGTTCTTGGGGAGGAACCGGCTCCTCAGCATGTCATTCCTCCTGACCGACGTGGTACTGCTGCGCCTGTGGATCTTCGTCAACTACCTCCTGGCAAGACATATGTACAACTGCTCTACGTAGGAAGATTCTGTTTGGGGACATTGCTCACGTGGTGCTGGGCACCTGGGGTGCAGCGTTCATCGCCCTCATTTCCCGGTTTTACTGGTGGCCAGATCTGGCCAAGGACGTTCGGGATTTTGGGTTCCTGTGCTTCCTGTGCCCGAAATAAGCCGTCACGTCTCAAGCCTGCTGGTCTCTTCTGCGCAGTTGCCGATACCCGATGTCCTTGGACTCATATCGCCATGGACTTATTACGGATCTACCGCCTTTCTGGCAAACCGTCATCTGGGTGGTGATGACCGATTTTTCGAAAAGTTCCCATTTTGGCCCTCTTCCAGTTTACCATCTGCTCCACATCTTGCCAGCAGTTCTTCCATCCATCTTCAGACTCTGGACTTCCCCAGCACATCGTCTCGGACCGTGGGTTTCGTTTTTCTCAAATTCTGGCGTTCTCTCACGCAACCAACTTCAGTGAAAGTGGACTTCTCTTCCGCTTATCACCCCCAGTCCAATGGACAAGTGGAAAGAGTCAACCAGACCTTGGGCTGCTATCTACGCCATTTTGTTTCTGGCCCGTCAGGACGATTGCCACTCTGTTTGCCGTGGGCAGAGTTCTCCTATACTCCTTGGACTCTTCATCCGCGGGTTCTGCCCCATTTTTGTTAATTAGGATTGCACCCCCGCCCTCCTCTGCCCGCCCTGTGGCCATACGGAGTTCCGCTGTTGAGGAATTGGTGCGGGACTTTAAGACCATTTGGGAACGACTCGTCTTTTCCTTACTACAGGCTTCGGCTCGAAGCAGTCCCAGCCGATAAAAGACGCAGGCCTTCTCCTGTCTTCAATCCTGGTGATAAAGTCGGTTGTCCTCCAATATGTCCGACTTAAGATTCCGGGCTACAAGCTGGTCCTCGTTTTCTGGGTCCCTCTGGTGCGAATCGCAATCTCCAGTTTCCTACAAGCTGCGTTCCTCCCACCATGCGCATCCCGACTCCTTCCAGTCTCCTGCTTAAGCCTGTTATCTTGAACCGCTTCTCCCATCAACTCTCCCCTCCTGCCCCTGTGGCGACTCCTCTGACATCTATGAGGTTAAGGAAATCCTGGATATGAAGACAGTGAGGGGTAAGCGGTTCTTCTTGGTTCTGAAGGGGTTCGGGCCAAGTGAGAGATCTGTGGAGCCCGAGGACAATATCTTGGACCAGGACCTCTTGCAAGATTTCTCCAGCCAGGAGGAGGGGGAGGCCGAAGGGGGGGGTACTGTCACACGGGTGGTCCCGCGATCCATATCACGGATCGCGGGTCACCCGTGCCTCTCGCTCCCCGCCTGCGCGCCGCAAGCGCAGCTTCTTGTCCCGGCTCCTGTCCCGGCCTCTCCATCCCGGCTGCGCTGCTCCTCCGTCCTCGCCGCTAATGGCGCTGGCCATTTCAGGTAAACTATTATTCTGCCCTTCCTGTGATCCTGCCGGATCTTTGTGCCTGTCCTTGAGAAAGCTTTGTTTATGCCGTGCGCTGTTTATGTGATTTTCCGTTGTGACCCTGGTTCTGTTTTTTGACTTTGCTCCTTTGCCGCCTGCCTTGACCTATTGCTACGTCTCTGACTCCGATCCTGTGCTGCCCGCCTGAACCTCTGCCTGTTCCCCGACTACGGTTTGCCTGCCGTTTCTGTACCCCACCTTGGCTGCCCTTGCGACAAGTCACGCCTGTGGAACGACCGGTTGGTACCACGCTGCAGCAAGACCAACCTGCTTTGCGGCGGCTCTGGTGAAAACCGGGTATCACTTAGACTCCGTCCCAGGTTGTGGCTTGTGTTATCGTCCGCAGTGTTCCAGAGGAATCCACAACCTCGAACCTTTACACTATCTTTCCTAGTGTGAAGTATTGTTTTATGTTTAATGAAAATGTTTTATTTTTCATATACTTGCTGAATGCTGAGAATCACCATAAAGACTTTTGGTGGAGAGGAGTGGACTTTGATCATCGTTCAGCCATATGTCAAAGGTCTGCAAGATCTACTCCGATGTTTGTCATGCCTCCTCCTATAATATCAATCCATCCATTTTCACTGTCCTGCTTCTCCTAATACCCAAAGGTATGATCTCTCTCCATGGCCTATATATAACAGTAGCTGTAGCTTTGCATGGTAAAAACTGCTTTAAAGAAATCAACCACTTAAAGGAAACCTACCACTGCTCGCATGATGAAATCATGCGAGCAGGCCACCCTGTAGGCTTCTTAATGCTGATGCCGGCACATAGTTTAGTTAGGCTCGGCGAACTTTAGCTTAGTTTAATTATTCCCGCCTACTTCATATTACCCCTCCTCCTTCAGGTGCCGAGAGCCGTGACATCACCAAGCTCTCGGCACTATCGCCGGCCGGCTGTGCGAGACTTGTGTTTGCGCATCGCGATAAGTGCCGAAGCTTGTGACATCACGGCTCTCGCACCTGAAGGAGGACGGGTAATATGAAGGAGGCAGGAATAATTAAACATCGGAAGCCACGCCGGCCCGAAGAACGATGGTAGCACCGAGGGCTCATTTACATATGTAAGAAAATCGGTTTTTTTAGCTAAACTAATGTTTGTTTGCAGTGGTAGGTTTCCTTTAAAAAAAGTCTAGAAATACTCACTTCTACTAGTCTAGATGAAGAGGAGTGGAGGTGAGTATTTCTATCCTTTTTGCTTTTTTTAAGTGGTTGATTTATTTTAAGGCTACCTTATAGTGACACAAGTCCAGTTCTAACGATAGTCATAAGGTAAGTATGGTATGCTATACCTTTAAAGGAGGCAAAATATTTATTTAGGTGCACACATTCTTCAATAATTTTCTCTTCTATGGTGTTCTTCCCCATGCCGAAATCCCGTAATGTGGTTATTGTAAATCTTCTCATTATCTTCCAGTTTATACCTTTTGAAAATACAACTCCTAAAAAAATAAAGCTTTTAGTAATTTTTAAGTATAATAAAGAAAGCTATTCTTAAAGTATTTTGGAGGTAATTAAAGGGGTATTTACACGAAGACAAGATTCTTAAATATACTCAGGATAACAAAATAACATGTTCTCTAATTGAATTCACAGTAATTAGCATAAATGCAGCATTTCACAGATATAATTGTGCTGTACACAATTTTGGTTGCCCCGGGATCTGACTATAAATCTCCTGACTATGACCAGGGAGGGAAAATTCTTCTCATGAATAGCTTCTACTGTCTGCACAATGCAATACTTTGCATCCAGCCCCTCCCCCATGCATTATTAAGACAAGCTCACACACAGACACTTCCTGCCAGCAAGCAGCGTGCAAAGACTTACTCTACAAACTACAGATAAAATAATGTTTTTTTAGCATGGGGATGAGGTATAGCAGAGTGGACTGTGTGTTATTGCTGAAATGGAGCAGAGCGGCATCTCATGGATTTCATCATCATCTCATCTCTGATCTGTCTCATCTCTTTTTCTATGTGACAGATACCAGTGAATGTTTAGAAGCTAAATGAAAGTGTAGATAAACCGTGTACCCTGATAATCTAAGCACATTGTCAGCTCACAACATCTCATAGCACAGAAGAATCATAAAGTGTCTGCTTAGAGAGACCCCATTCACACTCTGGAAAGTTACACTGACCATCACTGAGTGATAGGAGCTAAACAGTGTAAAAACTGAGTAAAATTGTATAGTAAGGGGGTAAAATGATCTTTATTGTGTAAACATCACAAAGGGAATACAAGTTGACTATGGTTAGCCTACCCTCAGGGGAGGGACAAACCAAAGTATAGAATCTCTAATGTGCCCACCATCGTTCCCTAGGATCTTGATGATAGCACCTGGATGTACAATCATTCATTTGTTGACTAACCAATCCCTGAATGAGTGGTGGAAGGAGTATGACCACCTTCAACCTTGCTCATCCAATAGTCAATCCAGGTGTCAAGGTTTGGTGGCAGATAGTTAAAACATTATGTAAGCAACAGTGGGGACTAGAAGGGGTTTTGGGGTGAGCCAAGCACCGAACCCGAACTTCTTGCCGAAGTCCAGTTTTGAATTCTGACAATGTATTCCAATATTTGTACATCTTTTGTCCATCATAATAATAAAAAAAAACCACACCACATCAGGACTCACCCATGTCATTGTCCATTTTCTTAAATATTTTCAGTGTCCCTCGTTCTCCAAACTCCTCGGCGTTATTGACCAGAGCTTCTTTCACTGCCTCGTATCCGGCTATGACCACCATTTTTTTCATTCCCAATTGGACGCTGAACACCGGTCCATATTTTTTTGAAAGCTTAAAGTCAAGATTAAAAAATACACTTTTAGACTTCATAGACTTATCATATAATGAAGCAGATTTACTTACCGCGTTCTCTGTGGAGGATTCGGGTCTTCGGGCGATTCACTAAGGTAGAGCGCCCGATGTCCACCAGGTGTCGCTGCTGCGCTGAAGTCCGTCGGAGTTCACTGGAGTTCACGATCCATTGCTGGGTGCAGGTAAGCGTGTGTCAAGCAACACTTTTTTAAAAAAAATACGGCGTTTTTTCAGAATCCGTTGGGTTTTCTGACGGCAACGCCCCCTGATTTTCAGTCATGGCCATGCCAGTGCCGATGCGCCACAATCCGATTGCATTTTACCAAAACCCCGGGGCAATTCAGGGAAAATCGTGCAAGACGGTAATATTCGGGGAACCCGTCAGAAAAACGCGATACGGGCCCTAAGTAAATTACCCCCAATGTCTCCCTGATAGTAGTCATCAATTTGTTGTATCTATTTTTTAACCCAGTAAAGGAAATATATCAATGGTCATATTTGGGATTGTTGCGTTTTCAGAAAGTGGAGATAGGATCTTGTCTGTGTTTTCCTGAAGATTTTTTTTATGGCCTCCCTTACAGTACTAGAATATGCTTGGGTTTACCAGCTTCCTACTACTTTGCCTCAAGGGTTTGGTTTGAAATATTGTGAAATCCACCGAATATGAGTCAATTTAATGGAGATTTCCGACAATATCCATAACCAATGAAGCAGTCTTTCTTTGAATATGTAAGGGATTAGGTCTGGGATAGTCATCTCTTGGGGCAGACGGGCACAATTCACCGGCACAGAGGCAATTCACAGTCCACACTGTGCTTTTTTGGTGCAACTGACCTCAGCCCGTTTTATTAAGCAATTATACAAAATAAGAATAAAATAAAAAAATAACAGCCACTGACTATACATGGAGGCCAGGCAGCCCAAAAGTCACAGTTCACAGCTCCACATGCTTTTGGGATGGACTGTCTCTTCCCCAGGATGAAGTCAAAGTGGGAAGTCTGCACCAGATACTTATGCAGGACCTCCAGCTGACAGCTAATCAAACTTAGGTCTCCTTCCCACTAACGTGTGAGGGACAGATACTGATCCCCAAGAAAAACCTACAGTGCTCATACCATACCATTCACAGTTAAAAGATGCACTATCTTTTCCTGTATGTATGGCTGGGCACCATGCGCTATCCACTCCTCCCCTCTCCAGTGCGTGGCTTTATGCTCGACCGGGCTACGGCCCAGGAGGAGATACATTAGTATGAAAGAGGCCTTAATCAGACAAGCTCAACTTTTCTAGGTCTGTCTTCTACTCAGCTTTTGCTTAGCAAAAACACATATTTCATGGCCAAAGTCGTGGCAAATACCCTGCCACAAATGTTCTAGAAATAATCTGTCTAATATAACAAAGAGGTAAAGTGATTGCTTTCTACTATTGGGCCCCCTGTATAGCTGAAACCTAAGACTAAGGCCAAATTCACATGACCGTATGGAGGCAGTACAAATGTCCCCCATAGACGACTGTGGCTACTCGGAGCAATACAGTGCCACATATCGCATGTACACGTGTGGTACCGTACCACCATGTCCTATCT
>WNYA01000757.1:26992-117469 GCA_019512145.1 Engystomops pustulosus | reverse complement strand
GCGGTACATAAATGAGCTAGTACTTACGTGAGCTATAGGAGTAGTCCTTTCTTCTTTTTTAATTATATATTGTTTTTAAACTTGCACTTGTATAAATAATCACTTTTGTATGTTTCATTCTGATGACGAACGATATGAATACGTCACTTCCGCTACAAAACGTAGCGTCTAGGGTTGCTAGGCTACTGGGGGAGTGACGCCCCGCCAGGCTCAATTAATAGCCAGGTGGGAACGCCACTTCCCCAGAGGCTAGAGAAAGCGCCGGACGGCGCGAAACGGCTGTCGCCTTTGTCTGTACCCCTGCTCCCCTCTCTACCCCGTGTTGGCATGTTTGCCGAATGTATTTTCTAATTACATGAAATAAAGAAGACAACACTTTTTTTGGGTGAGTGCCGCTTTTTTCCTGTTTTTTTACTTAGATTTAGTGCCTGTATCTGGCACTCCCAAAAATTGCTTAAAACAGAGGACCGGGTAGGTGGCCCTCCAGAAAAATTAAATACATAGAGTACTATAGCTAGAGCCAGTTGGCCCTGGCAAAAAATAGCCAGTTTCCTATGCTTTAGTGTACAAAGAGGAGGTGAAGATGGACAATGAGGAGGAGGAGTGCATACATTATTCAGGTTGAGCTTCTTTCACCTGTTGGAGAATGAAAATCCGGAGAAATCCAGGCTTTATTCATCTTGATAAGCGTCAGCCTGTCAGTCGACAGGCGTGTACGCTTATCGGTGATGATGCCACCAGCTGCACTGAAAACCCGCTTGGACAACACGCTAGTGGCAGGGCAGGCAAGAACCTCCAAGGCGTACAGCGCCAGTTCGTGCCACATGTCCAGCTTTGAAACCCAGTAGTTGTAGGGAGCTGTGTGATCATTTAGGACGATGGTATGGTCAGCTACGTACTCCCTCACCATCTTTCTGTAAAGATCAGCCCTACTCTGCCGAGACTGGGGACAGGTGACAGTGTCTTGCTGGGGTGACATAAAGCTGGCAAAAGCCTTGTAAACCGTACCCTTGCCAGTGCTGGACAAGCTGCCAGCTCGCCTACTCTCCCTCGCTACTTGTCCCGCAGAACTACGCACTCTGCCGCTAGCGCTGTCAGAAGGGAAATACTGTTTCAGCTTGTGCACCAGGGCCTGCTGGTATTCATGCATTCTCACACTCCTTTCCTCTGCAGGGATGAGAGTGGCAAGATTTTGCTTGTACCGTGGGTCCAGGAGAGTGAACACCCAGTAATCGGTGCTGGAATAAATTCTTTGAACGCGAGGGTCACGGGATAGGCAGCCTAGCATGAAATCTGCCATATGCGCCAGAGTACCAACGCGTAAGAATTCACTCCCCTCACTGGCCTGACTGTCCATTTCCTCCTCCTCCAACTCCTCCAACTCCTCTTCTTCTGCCCATACACGCTGAACAGTGAAGGACTCAACAATGGTCCCCTCTTGTGTCTCGCCAACATTCTCCTCCTCTTCCTCCTCATCCTCCTCCACCTCCACCTCCTCCGATATGCGCTGAGAAACAGACCTCAGGGTGCTTTGGCTATCAACAAGGGAATCTTCTTCCCCCGTCTCTTGTGACGAGCGCAAAGCTTCCGACTTCATGCTGACCAGAGAGTTTTTCAACAGGCCAAGCAGCGGGATGGTGAGGCTGATGATGGCGGCATCGCCACTGACCATCTGTGTTGACTCCTCAAAGTTACTCAGCACCTGACAGATATCAGACATCCACGTCCACTCCTCATTGTAGACTTGAGGAAGCTGACTGACCTGACTACCAGTTCTGGTGGAAGTTGACATCTGGCAGTCTACAATCGCTCTGCGCTGCTGGTAAACTCTGGATAACATGGTTAATGTTGAATTCCACCTCGTGGGCACGTCGCACAACAGTCGGTGAGCGGGCAGTTGGAGGCGGCGCTGCGCTGCCCTGAGAGTTGCAGCATCTGTGCTGGACTTCCTGAAATGCGCACAGATGCGGCGCACCTTCGTGAGCAAATCAGACAGATTGGGGTATGTCTTGAGGAAACGCTGAACTATGAGATTTAACACATGGGCCAGGCATGGCACATGTGTCAGTCTGCCGAGTTGCAGAGCCGCCACCAGGTTACCGCCGTTACTGGCTTCAGGTTCAGCGGTGCCAGCCACAGATCAGTCTGCGCCATGATGCCCTGTAATAGCTCTTGGGCGGTGTGCCTTTTATCGCCTAGGCTCAGCAGTTTGAGCACCGCCTGCTGTCGCTTAGCGATGGCACTGCTGCTGTGCCTAGAGCTACCGACTGATGGCGCCATGCCCACGGATGGTAATTCGGAGGAGGAGGAGGTGGAGGAGGGGTGGGAGGAGGAGGAGGCATAGTAGGCCTTTGAGACCTGGACCGAGGTAGGCCCCGCAATCCTCGGCGTCGGCAGTATATGAGCAGCCCCAGGGTCAGACTCGGTCCCAGCCTCCACCAAGTTAACCCAATGTGCCGTCAGCGATATGTAGTGGCCCTGCCCGGCAGCACTCGTCCACGTGTCCGTGGTCAGGTGGACCTTGTCAGAAATGGCGTTGGTCAGGGCACGGATGATGTTCTCTGACACATGCTTGTGCAGGGCTGGGACGGCACATCGGGAAAAGTAGTGGCGGCTGGGGACCGAATACCGAGGGGCGGCCGCCGCCATGAGGTTTCGAAAGGCCTCGGTCTCTACCAGCCTATAGGGCAGCATCTCCAGGCTAAGCAACTTGGAGATGTGGACGTTGAGGGCTTGGGCGTGTGGGTGGGTTGCACTATACTTCCTTTTGCGCTCCAGCGTCTGGGGTATGGAGAGCTGAACGCTGGTGGATGCTGTGGAGGATCGTGGAGGCGAAGATGGGGTTTTCGCACGGGAGGTGTTTGGGCCGTGGTCCTGGGCAGGGGGCTGACTAGCAGATGACACAGGGGAAGGAGTAGTGGTGTGCCCGGCCGGAGGTGAACGGGCTTGGTGCCATTGAGTGGGGTGTTTAGCATTCATATGCCTGCGCATACTGGTGGTAGTTAAGCTAGTAGTGGTGGAACCCCTGCTGATCCTGGTTTGGCAAAGGTTGCACACCACAGTCCGTCGGTCATCCGGTGTTTCTTTAAAGAACCTCCAGACTTCTGAAAATCTAGCCCTCGCCACGGGAGCTTGACTACGGGCAACATTTGGCGCTGATGCACCAGCTCTGGCCCTGCCTCTCCGTCTGGCCCCACCACTGCCTCTTCCAACCTGTTCTGCTATAGGACTCGCCTCCGTCTCAGAAGCACTGTGTTCACCCGGCCTATCAACCCAGCTTGGGTCTGTCACCTCATCATCCTCCGATCCCTCAGTCTGCTCCCCCCTCGGACTTCCTGCCCTGACAACAACTTCACCACTGTCTGACAACCGTGTCTCCTCATCGTCCGACACCTCTTTACACACTTCTTCCACTACGTCAATAATGTCATCATCACCCACAGACTGCGACTGGTGGAAAACCTGGGCATCGGAAAATTGCTCAGCAGCAACCTTACAAGTGGTTTGTGAATGTGGGAAGAGTCCAGAAAACAGTTCCTCAGAGTATGCCGGTTCAAATGCCAAATTTTGCTGGGAGGGGGCAGACTGGGGGGAAGGAGGCTGAGGTGGAGGAGCCGGAGGAGTGCTGATTTCGGTGACATGGGTGGACTGCGTGGAAGACTGACTGGTGGACAAATGGCTAGAAGCATTGTCCGCAATCCACGACATCACCTCTTCGCACTGTTCTGGCCTCAACAGTGCTCTACCACGAGTCCCAGTAACTTGAGACATGATGAACCTAGGGAGTGTAGCTCTGCGGCGTTCCCCTGCTCCCTCATCAGCAGGTGGTGTCTCACCCCACCCAGGACCACGGCCTCTGACCCCTGCAGTAGTTGGACGTCCACGCCCTCGTCCTCTACCCCTAGCCCTCGGGTTAAACATTTTCCAAATTAAAGTGTAAACTTTTAATTTTTTTTGTGTTTATTTTTTTTTAATTTATTTATTTTTTTTAACAAAACGATGCTATCCTATTGCTATGGCTAGTTTCTAACCTACACTGATAGCACACAACTGGATTTTGTGCTGTGCCTGATGAGTTTGAGCTATAAAATGAAATAAAGGTAAAAAAAATAAATAAATCAGCAGACTCTGCCTAATTCTAATCAAACCCCTAATAAATTGTCCCACTTCGGTGTTGGAGGTGGATATGCGTGTCACTAAGAGCTAAACACAACGGTCGCAGGTCTCCCAGCAAATTCCTCACAATATGGTACTAGCTGCACTACTAATGCCAGCAAGCCCAGCCACAAGCAAACAAAAAAAAGGAAAATATAACGCTATTGTAGGCCTAAGTAAGCCGTTGGGGTTCTCCTATGGCTATTTTGTAGCCGACACTGAAAGCACACTGCTTTGCAAGATGAGTTTGAGCTATAAAATGAAATAAAGGTAAAAAAAAAAAAAAAATCAGCAGACTCTGCCTAATTCTAATCAAACCCCTAATAAATTGTCCCACTTTGGTGTTTGAAGTGGATATGTGTGTCACTAAGAGCTAAACACAACGGTAGCAAGTCCCCCTGCAAATTCCTCACAATATGGTACTAGCTGCACTACTAGTGCCATCAAGCCCAGCCACAAGCAAATAAAAAAAAAAAATGTATAACGTTATTGAAGCCCTAAGAAGGGCTGTTGGGTTCTTGTAGAATCACTCCTGCCTAACACTATTCTAATAGAACACCCTAACGCTTTCCCTGACCAGCAGCAGCTCTCTCCCTAGCGGCATCCAGACAGAGAATGATCCGAGCAGCGCGGGCAGGGGCTAGTCTATTCCAGGGTCACCTGATCTGGCCAGCCAACCACTGCTATCGACGTGTAAGGGTACCATGTCATGCTGGGTGGAGTGCAGAGTCTCCTGGCTTGTGATTGGCTCTGTTTCTGGCCGCCAAAAAGCAAAACGGCGGGAGATGCCATTTTCTCGAGCGGGCGAAGTATTCGTCCGAGCAACGAGCAGTTTCGAGTATGCTAATGCTCGAACGAGCATCAAGCTCGGACGAGTATGTTCGCTCATCTCTAATTTCATCTATGATCTTCTTCCAGTATGGAGCTATTTTCTGTCATATCCACCAGATGTGGTAAATGTCACCCCTGTCTCCCTTACATCTCCAGCATGTGTTTGGAATTTTACTATATATCAAATGGAGCACATGTGGTGTTTTATACCATCTTGTAAAGAGCTTATAAGAGTTTTCCTGAACTCATGAAGCATGAGAATTTGCTAAAATAGTTTTTTCCTCTTCTAGGGTCAGCGTGATTCCAAGGTCCTCCTGCCATTTCGCTAGAGACGAAGGTGGGGTCACAGAACGATGTTCTAAAAGATTCTGCCCCATCTTTGAGCCCAGCCCTCTATTGGAGCATGGGCCTGACAACAATTCTGTTAGCGATGTTTCCTTCGGTGTCTGGGATATTTTAACTGTTATGCGCAGACAAATCATATTTATTCTGTGTGTCTGTATGAAATCTATTTCCTTGATAGTGGAGAAGAGCAGGCTACTTTTGCTACGTGTTATGTGCTTATGGGGAATACCCCAGAGCTGCAAGTGTTCGGAGTTTGTGAGCAAACTCTGTTTCAACGAGGTGCATAAGGAAGGTGGCGAGTTTCTGACTAGGGATAGCCAGCATTGTATGTGAGTTGTCCAGTAAATATTAGTAAGTTCTGGAAGTCCCAGCCCCCCTTTTTTCTTGGTCTGATTTTGTTGTAAGTAGTGTAGTCTAGATTTTTTAAATGCCCAGACAAAGGAGAAGAGTCTACGTGTATGGAGTAGGTATGATCTGGGGAGCGCTGTAGAGGCTGTATTGAGGAGATAAGTGAACTTAGGTATAATATACATTCTGAGTAGATTGGTCCTGCCTATCCAGGACACAAAAGCTATGGCAAGTTGTCTAAGTTGCGTATCAATAGAGTTTAGGAGCAGGACATAGTCAAGTTTGAAGAGGTCTTGTGGATCCCTTGGTAGTTATATGCCTAAATATTTAATTGACTTTTGGGGCGACTGGCACTTTGAATTAGCTCTTAGCTTGGACACCAAGTGTGTGGGTAGTGTGATATTGAGGATTTCTGATTTTTGGTCAGCCGAGTAATTAGTTGAAAAGAACTTTTAAATTTTCCCCAATATCCCTAGGCAAAGCTCCTCCTCTATCAAGGTGGTGTTTAATGTCCAGTTCCATTCCCTACTAGGTAGAGCTGGTATTTTAACAATTAAAGAGACTGGAGCATGGTCTGACAGTAACACACTACCAATCTCGGTTTCCTTTATCAATGCGACATTCGCTTGTGTAATCAGTATATAATCTAACCTGTGGTAACTCTGGCGGGCTTGCAAGAAGAAGGTGTAGTCCCTTGTACTAGGGTGCATTAAACGCCAAGCATCTTTGAGCTGACTTTTCTCCAATGCATTTTTCAGGACTGCTAACTATACGAGTGGTGTCTGGAAGTTGGTCGTTTACAGTTCCCTTCAGAAATAGGTATCGACCTTCTGGGTCACACTGCTCAGGTAGGAGCTTAAAGGGAGTGTGTTTGTTTAATGAAATTGAGACTCCTCTCGCTGCAGATAAATATGTGCTATGGTGCCATTGGGAGTAATCCCTTCTGGGCAGCAAGGGTATCTTACTAGATTTGAAGTGAGTTTCTTGCATTAAGATAACGTCAGCTCTCTATTTTTTCATTTGTGTCACTATCTGGTGTCTCTTGCATGGCTACACTCATGTTAGGCTTTTGAAACCTCAGGGTTACCCAAGGGAGAGGATGAGGGTTCAGGAGAGAGGGGGGATGTAAGAGGGGGAATGGGAGAGAAAAATAAACATACATAAAATAAAAGTGCCACTGTTTGTTAGCATTAACTAATACAAATTTCCCTCGGTGTCCCTGCTGTAACCAAGTCTGCACTGCGTCCTCTCTTTGGACGCCGCCCTGCTTATTGATGATGACTACTAACAGACAGGTGGAAACCAACTAATTTTTATCATGCCTGTGTGGCAATCTATGAACACTATCATCCAAATTTTACTCATACTAATGAAGAAAAAAACTTATAATGGTGTGTCTCAACTTATACTCAAATATATTGCTCAGGGTGTGCTTGTCTATCAGACAGACTTACTCAAACTCTAGATAGGGGTCATGGGATCTCAACTAGGGTACATACAAATAATAGAAAACTATACACAGAAACCAAAGGTATTAACTCTATTGTGAGAATAAACCCGCAGAAACATATATTAAACGATGCAGGGCGGCAGTGTCTTCAGAAGTTACCCGACATCAACAGTCCCATTCAGGTATTAGCCATCTTCTTCTTATTTCCCTGTGGGCTTTCGGCTTTCGTACAGTATGCCATAATGCAGCGTTCGGCAGCTCTGGCAGATCATCGTCATCCCTGGTTGGCATCCATGATGGGATAGCTCTAATGTACTCCACGGCATTTTCAGGTCCTCCGGTGTTCAAATAACAATGGTTTTTGCTGTTCATGGTGAACGTCAGTCCGAAGGGGAATAACAAGCGAAAAGGCACTTTTTTCCTTCTCAGGGCATCCAGTAATGGCTTGAGCATTCGCCTTTTAGCAAGCGCGGATGGTGCAATGTTTTGGTATATTGATATTTCATGAGACTGATATTGGAGCTCTTTGTGATCTCTCGCTCCTTTTAAGATATCTGCTGCATCTGTATACTTCAGCAGGCCACATATTACTTCTCTAGGTGGGTCAACCACACGTGGTTTGGGCCACAGAGCTCTATGAATCCTTTCAATGTTGATATAATCAGCTTTTTCTTGCCCCAGTATACTTGCAAATATATCACCTGCCACTTTAGGGAGATCTCCATGTGTTATATCATCCGGTAGACCTAAACGTACATTTATGCCCTTGCTTGGTTTTCCTGGTCTTCAATCCATAGCAGGGATGTATTTAGTTGGGCTTTCTGCTTCACCATGGAGCCACGTACCGCCTCAAATTGCAACAACCCTCACTGGGATTCTTTCAGTTCTTCCACTCTAGCCCCTTTTTGCCTAACATCAGCTTTTATATGGGCCAATTCTTTAGCTATGGTGTTCAAGGCCTGAAGCAGAGCCTTTTTGATGAAATCTCTGGAGACTGGGCCTGAGATATGCTCCTTGTGTATATCAGAGCACTGTCTTGCTCCAAGTCTTCTGTGTCATCTAGCTCAGGCAGTCCGGGTGCCGTCTTGGAAAGTTTGTCTGGCGGCTTCTTCATCCTCTTTTTCAGGAATTTATCCAGTTCCTGCTGCTGCTTTCCTGTCTTGGTATGCCTTTTCGGGTCCTGAGTGTTGGGGTTCTCATATTTGACCATCTGGCCAGAGAAATATGTTGTTGTATCTAGCTTCGGTTGTTTTCTCCACCCCCTTGACCGCCATTTTGACCATGCAGGGTGGTGCAGTCCCCAAGTTTGCAATGGTGTCTTTTGACAATGCTGCAGCTTCTCCTGCTCCCACCATTAGCATATTAGACACAACCCTAAAAAGATGTTTATTACTGCTTCTGCCTTCTTCTTTCTTCAATGCATATTGCTGAAGTAGCACTATGCAGTGAATGCAGGAGAAAACACTGCTGTGACATGTTTGCTGGCTGTAAGAGACAAGAGTCAAATGAGGCTCAGTACAGCCCCAGACATTGGTCAGTTTGAATTATTTGACCATATTTGATTATACTATACATTACAAAAAAGTATTTTTCCCTAACCCACTTTTTGCAACTGTAAGCTCCAAAAAACAAAACCAAACAAGTTTAAGGTAGCATACAAAAAAAGAAGTAATGGTCCTTAAACCAATGCGTACAAAAACTTGCATTTCAAACCTGGTCATTAAGGGGTTAATGAGTTGAAGTTGAAGGATCATATAGTTGAAATACCTTGAAACAGATTGCTATTTTAACTCCTGTTGTCATATATACAGTGACTATTGGTACAAAGGAAATGATCTCATTTGGTAGAACAAAAATGCCCGAACTCTAATATGTATTTGCTGCATGTGACATACTGTCCATTAAGAGCACATCATTCCAGGATATCACCTAGGAGGTGTATAGTGAAGGAATTACACTGTAGCCATGTGTATTTGTGGAATTATTATGCTAAAATCCCTCCAACCAGATAAGAAATGGTCTCAAATTAAATTCATATAAAAGTAAATATTAGGTGAGCTGAAACTTGATATGTATTTTTTCATCTCATCTATTTAGTTCTTTCATTAGTGATCAAAGTATTGATGTTATAAAGAGAAAGATAATTCATCCAGTTATAGTTTGTGGGTCTTTGACTTTATTTCTAATGATATTTATAAAAATTGGAAATGTATCCATGATGAAGATTATATTACAGTTAGTTTATTGAAAAAGAACATAGTACGGTAGTATATTCTTACATGTCACCTAATATTTGTACCTTTAGTAAAGACAGGTTATTAAAAGACAAGAATGTAAAATAAAAAAGAAACAACATATATTAAACATAACAGACAAGAAAAAGCAAAAAACCCAAAACGAAACATTTACTTTTGTAAGCATTTTCATTATTTTTTTTAAATCGAATCACAACGCTGGGTCATGAATGGCACTATTTCATGGTCACATCAAAAAAGGAGCAAATTTGCACATAAAAAGAGGCCTAGTGAGCCCTGACAAATGTGTATCCATGTGAATGGTTTTATAATTTTGTTTTATTAACTCAAAGAATACTGGTAGAGGTCAGGAATACAGTCCCAAAAATAAAATTGTTGTCTAAAATGAACTGTATCAATCAAACTGCATATGCATAGTACAAATGTAAATAAAGGACACCACCTGCTTCCAGGCCTTCTTTATGATATGTAGAATGTAACATAAAAGAACCCAATTACCCGTTAGGGTCTACAGAAAGTGTCTTACACAGAAATGAATAGTGGAAACATAAAGAAGAAGTGGGGGGGATCCTTGTAATAATAGATGGATACGTGGATAACCAAACTGTTTAACCCCTTACCCACATGTGACTTAATAGTCACACAACGGCTCAAGCTGTACGGAGAGGGATCACGGGCTGAACCAACGGTAAAACACACGATTGGTTCAAAGCTGCCGGCGGCCACATGTGGGCGCCGCCATATTTAATTCGATCTTCGATTCTTATAGATTTGTGCTTCATGAATCTGGTGCCCTCTGCTCAACTCCAACAGAGTGCACCACTTTTTTTTTTGGGTGCACCTTTTACATGGGCTGTGCGACACATTTTAGTTCGTAATAGTTCTGTGGAGGAGTAGTTCTGTGGAGGAGTAGCTGCTCTGTGAAGGAGTAGTAGTCATGTGAAGGAGGAGTAGTTCTGGGAAGGAGGAGTAGTTCTGTGGAAGAGGAGTAGTTTTGTGAAGGAGTAATTGTGTGGAGGAGTTTGGAATGCAGAGAAGGTTGTGTACTATCCCCTTCTCTCCATCATACATTTTTACAGGAAAATCGTGGCCACGAAAATGTACATGAGCTTGAAGGCATATAGTTTTATTGACTTCAGTACAGAGTCTTCTAGTTGGGATGAGTTTCCATTTTATTTGTCCACCTCGTCCTCCCAAAGTAACTCCAAGGAACCCCCAAGAAGGCACCGTCGGAGTAGTGATGAAGTGCATGGGGCTTCTGGTGAAGTGCATGGGGCTTCTGGTGAAGTGCCTGGGACTTCTCCTGAAGTACCTGGGACTTCTGACCCCACCTGGGAGGTCCTTGATTTTACTGGCAATACTAGAATACGCAGAGACACGGCAGGGCTCAGACCAGAGGACTGTTTTTTAGTTCTTTTTTAGTGAGGACCTAATTGGTCTGATTGTATCCTAAACCAATCTCTATGCTACACAACATATTGCAGAAAACCCCAATTCTTTTTACGCATGACCCCACAGAGGGACCCCTGTTAATGCAGCAGAGATGGAGAAATATTGGGGCATAGTACTCTCATATAGTACATATATAAGTTCACTGTATATGAAGGGAAGGACTCCAGAATACTGCCCCCATAATGCCCCACCGCCTGGGAATTGCTGGAGAAGTAGTCTGGGATGTGGTGCACCCACTACTGGAACAGGGCCACCACCTCTACCTGAAGAGTTTTTATAGCAGTAGAAGCTTCACTTACAGAAAAAATGTGGAATGCGGCACTGTTAGAAGGAATCAGAGAGGTCTCCCAAAGTCACTGCCAAGGGAAAAGCTCAAAAGGCATGAGATCCGAGCACTATGCAGTGACTCCGTATTGTGTGTCCTTTTATTAACAACAATACATGGGCACATTAGCACCCATGGGAGGGGTTGACTTGTCGGACCAGGTGCTTCAGCCATATAATGCCATGCGGAAGTCGAGGGTGTGGTACAAGAAGATGGCCATGCACATCATGCAGATGGCGCTGTATAATGCTTACGTACTGCATTGATGTGCAGGCCAGAGGGGAACTTTCCTGGAAGAGGTAGAAGTCAAGTATTTACTTTTTGGAGACCAGAAAGGGAGGAGTACCAGTACTTCTGGAAGTGGTCCACTCGTATTGTAACAGGGCAGCACGTTCCAGGAGAAGTTTTCCCAAACTGCCAGCAAGGGAAGGACAGAAATAAGGTACAGGGTGTGCTCTGAAAAGGGCATAAAGAAACAAACCATTTTCCAGTGTGACAAGTGCCCCGAGAAACCAGGTTTTGAGCATGAAGGATTGTTTTAGGATTTATCACACCTCTCCGGATATATAATTTTACCCTCAATGATTTACCATGGTGCACTCTCACACAGCTTATACATCATGATGCATGCCACACCTTCCCGTGTGAGCCCTGCTGTGTGCCCAGCCTGAAGATTATTACCACATATGGGGTATTGCCGTACCAGGGAGAACCCGCATCATGATTTTTGGTGTGTTTGTCTCCTGTGGCAGGATCTGGGCACAAGATGACATAATGGATATTTTGTACTATGCACTATCCATTATGAACCCTGGCATGTTCCCATCCAGTAGATCATTGCCACAAATGGGTTATTGCCATATCTGGGAGAACCACTCTACACCATTCAATTTGTATTACATTTAAGCCAGGATCTTAGGGGTTAAAATGATCACACAACCCTAGATAAAGGGGGAGCCCTTTCTTGAAATGGGGTAATTTCTTGGGGGTTTCTATTGTACTGGTACCTCAGGGGCACCCCAATATCAGTCTAGTGAAAATGGTGCTCAAAAACCTATAATTTATTATTAAATAATTATTATTATATTATTAATTTACTTGTTCCCTACTGAGCCCTGCATGTGCACATCCTGTGGATTATTGGCACATATTGGTTATTGCCATACTCGGGACAACCCGCAGTATGATTTTTGGGGTGTTTGTCTAAAGTGGCATGAGTTGGGCACAATATATTTGGCACTAAAATGGCATTTTTGAGATAAAAATGCCATTTTTACTTTGCACCATTTATTTTGTATTAAATTTTTGTCAGCATTTTAGGGTTAAAATGTTCACTACAACCCTAGATATATTCATTTAGTGGTGTAGTTTCCTAAATAGTGTAATCTCTGGGAATTTCTATTGTACTGTTACTTCAGGGGCTCTTTAAGTACGCTGTGGCACCACACAACATTTGTAGCTAAATTGGTCTGCCAAAAACCCAATAGAACCAACTCTGGACATCGCTGTGTGTGCGAAACAGCAGTTGACATCCAGATGTCAGGTATTCCCATACTTGCAAAAAGCAGGGTAAACATTTTTCTATGTATATTTGTCTCAAATTCCTTCTGAATGTGTACATTTTAGGGCAAAATGAGAATAATTTTATACAAAAATTTTAATTTCAAAATCTCCAATCCATTTTTGTTTGCTTACAGAAAAATAATTAAAGGGTTAACAGTCTTCTCAAATGCTGATTTGAATTGTTTGAGATATTGGGTAAATAAAATATTGTTACTTGTGGGGGTTTATAGTACATAGGCCAAAACCAAAAGCCACATCCAAAGTGAATTGATCACCAAAAATTTTACATTTTTCAAATCTCTTGAGAAGTTGTTACTAAAACTTCAAACCTACTCACATTCGTAAAAAAAAAGGAAACATAAAACAAATTCTGAAAATAATAATATATTTGAAACTGAAAATTGTCATTTTCATCAGCGAAGTGATACTACTAGAGTCTATTGAAGCATATAGATGGCATTCTAAGATCCTTTTATTGGCAAGGTGGCTACCCATGGTTTAATCTAGCTCTGCTCCTAAGTCTCGGGGGTGGGTTAGTGGCTCCTGATTTGTACTTATACTATTCGGCCGCCCAAATGGTGCATGCCCATTTGATAATGATAGGAGCAGTGCCACTACTGCCCTTGCATGGGTCATAATGAATTCTTATGAAGCCCTCACCAATCTTCTTTACCGACATAAATCTCCCTCAGATGTCCCATTCTCTATGCGTACTGTAGTGGTGTGTTGGTGCAGGGTGCAAATACTGGTTGGAGATACCAACTCTCCCCGCTCTTGCCTAGGACTCCTTTGTGGCTCAACCCATGGCTTTCTCTTTTCCTCTCCCTCCCTGGATGGACAATATGGGGGACGACAGGGGTAAAGTTCCTTGGTGAGCTCCTGTCTACAAATGCAGAACTGGTTATCCTTAATGAGTTACGTGAAAGATATGTTGTGCCCACTATTGCCTCCTTCCATTATGGACAGCAGTGCCATGCTTTTAGGGTCCAGTTTGGTTTTACCAGCCTGACTGTTGAATTTTCAAAGCTGGAAACTCTGATGAGTACCCCGAGCCTCCCTAAACCTCTCACCCAAGTCTACGCTCTCTTGCAAGAAAAAAGGACCAGACCCTCTAAAGAAGCTATTGAATGTTGGAGGGGCAACACCCCTGACCTGTCGGATGATGTGTTCATATAGTGTTCATTTTTTCTTGCTTTTAATCATTGATCAAAAGCCGCCTCTTTGTGGTGTACCGGTTTTCTGAGCCTGCTGCAAGATAAACCTGTGAAGCATTTCTGAGTATACATGAACCTGAGTTACCCTTGTACTGTATTGCACTGTATCAAGTATCAATCAGGTGAACATCTGTTGTTTCAGATTTTGACATGAATCTATACTAATCAAGGTCGAGTGTTCCACATTATCTATATTCAAACCTGTAACGACTAAACCTCCACCATAGCTACTGAGGAAAGATTAGAGATTTCTCGTAAAAAGCATTAAGCTTAATGCAAAAATGAGATCCTATATAAATCTGCCAGTATATCTTGGACCACGTAATTGGGACAAATTTGCCTTTGCCCATAACATTTGCCTATAACAACTGCTAAAGGCCCACTTAGCTTCTAGTTATCGATGGATCATCGAGAGTTAACTTTTGAATACATTAGGTATGGATTATCCATAAAGCAGAAAACAATTATTATTTACATATAGTCACCTCTGATACAACTATATACAGACTGTACACTGTAAACAGAAACTTAAGCTAATCGGTTATTATTGCTTATTGCTTGCAAACATAAGCACTGATATTCCCGGTGAAGCAGGACAAAATTCACAAGTACATCATAACTAGGTGTAAATTAGATTCAATGTAGATTTATGTTGATGCAATTTTTCAAGATTTTGATATACAGGCACCGAAAAATCACAATTTCTATGCCACCTCGACTTCATATAGCGTGAACTGGGCTGTCATAGGCTGAGTGGGCCTGGAGGGGCATACTTGTCCTGTGCCTGTGTACATTCTACATATCCGTGAACATTACTTGACAGGTTTTTACACAAAACTACTCCAAGTTGGACCTGTAGCGGCCTAGGCCTTCTGATGTATTCACGGGTGTTAGTGATATATTCCTCTACAACGGCCATTTTGGACCAAGCGAACCAAACAGACGGCATTTTGTCTTAGCCAGGGATAATGTTGAGCACTGTCAGTCATATTGTAAAATGTCTATTCATCTCACGATTCAAACACAATTTTGTTTGAATCTGCTTAGAGGCAAGTCTGTCCTTCACTCTTGTCCTATATTTTTGCTTTAGCACCTGCTTATCTTATGTTTTGGCTTGTCCAAGTCTTCTTCTCAGGGCAATTAGTATAAACATTTTGTCTCCTTGGAAATGGTGCTCTATGGGAGAAATAATATGTAAATTCACCTACATGTTTTGGGAAAGTGAATTTATGGGGGTATATTCATTATGGCCAATAGCATGCAGTATTTTATCACCTGTTCACGCCCCTATGATGATGATGTTCTGTTTGATATATGTAGCTGCACACTAATAAACAGAGAGATTCTGCATCTTCTAAGAGATTGGTGTGTCTTAGTTTGTGTTCTAGTCCCGGTACCGGGAGCCATCTGTAGCTATAAAGAGTTAATTTGAAAGTCACCTTTACAACTGATAAGGACTGTTTTGATTCCTAGATAAAAATCTCTATAATTTGGCGTTTACTGGGTCGGCATACTATAATGGACATCGGATCATTGAGGTGACCTCCGCAGGAGTGCAGACGGCCAGTGACCAGAATTGACAAAGAACGTTCGGGTAAGTCTACTTTATTGTCTGCCTTGACTGTATGGATTAGGTAAGGTCATTTCCTTGTGTGATATTATTACTTTGCCTTTAAATCTCCATATATAACAGTATGCTCACTATAATTGTGGCAAAGAACCATTTGTAAGGTGACTGACAGTGACTGGACAGTGACGGATAGTCAGACAGTCTCTGATGTTAGCTGAAGCTGTGAGACGGAAAGGAGTAACCCTTAGATGTCCGCAACGCTAGAGTGGGAGGTATTCTGTTGTGATTGTCAGAAATGTCAGTGATACAGTTTTGTCATTAAGGGTTGCCCACAGTAGTGAGTCTCAGAGATTTGTAGAGACCTGCCCTGGCCAGGTGTGCATTCCACTCCCTTCTGGGAGTCTGAGCGGTCTCGTATGACTGTAAGAACTAGTCATGTCTGAAGGAGAGCGACTTGGAGGGTCAGTCTGAGGGCAGTGGCTTGTTGTAGTCAGTCTGGTCAGGTGGTGACCTTTGTGGAAGACTCGGGTGTCAAGTGTCTTTGTGTCTGTAAATCGAGGTGTCGGCTCAGCCCATTGTGAAACCCTCTTGAGTCTGTGGGGACAGGTTCCTTTAAAAGTATTGTGGTTGTTGACACTTATGGGTAGTGAACAGAGTAAATTGATTCATTGTATAGAAGGTTGGCTTCATGTAAGTGGAGAGTTGGTTGTTAAGTAGGATTGTTGGAAAAGTGCAAAGTTGACATAATGGAACATAATGTCAACTTTGTGGTGAAAAGAAAAGTAATAGTAAAGTTTTTGAAGGTTTTGCCTGTGTTATGATCTCTTGAATGTACAAGTGAGAAAACTTGATCAGATTTGCAGACAGACATTTAGAGCCTCTGGCTTTGATGGACGGACCAGGACAGAGTGACAGGAATCCTTCAGAATGCCCATTGAAGAAAGAGATAGGTGATAAGGGACATTTCAAAGTTTTTGATGTGGAGAGAATTTGTAAAGAAGAGATTTTTTGTATTTTCCTCCCTGGAAAAAGTAAAAAAGATGGTGTCTAGGATCCAGACCAGCACCCTCTTAGACTCCACCCTGTACCTGGTGATTAAAGAAGATGACATGCCCTACCAATCTTCAGTGGTGGCCATCTTAGAACTTCTGTGAAGTTAATTGCCTATGACTCTTCTCTGTGGGCAGCTGGTTGAGGATAAGAGTTGTAGAAAACAACTGGTTTTTGTTGTAGTTTAGCAGCTGAGCACCCTTGGAGAATCTTGATAGATGTCTGGAATAAGAGCCAGCAATGGTAATTTCACCTAATTCCAGATTTCTGCTGAGAGGATTCTTGATATGGGAAGTTGTTTGGTTTACTATGGTCCCGATAAAACTTATTTGATCTTGACGATTAGAGAAAAATTACTATAAAAAGTGTTGCAATGTTCCTGGTACCTGCTTTTTTTGGAGTTTAAAGGGTAAACAAGAGGGAAAACTAGGGGGCTGTGAAGCTGTGTTGTTTGTGTTTTGTTATCTCGTGGTTCACAGGCTGGTAACCTTGTAGATATTTACAAAAAATGGGGGCAGCAATGCTGTGTCCGATGTTTTAGCTGACAGCCTAAAAGGCTTGGATGGATTTTGCTTGTGATGCAAGAATGCAGTTTGCCATAGATGCCAAGTGATGTCCCCCTGTGTACTCCACGTTCAGACTGGCAGACTAGCCCCTTACTGGATGTTCACCTTTTACAGTATGCAATTTGTGCTTCCATTTTGCTGGTTTGCCAGGATGAATCTATTGACATTATGGGGCATATTTATCAGGACCTCTGCACACCGCCAGTGGCGCAGAGGCCTTGAAATAATCGCAAATGCTAGCTTTTGCGATTATTTTCCCCAATCCGCCACCTTCACGCCAGTGGGGCGTGAAGGGGCGTGAAGGGGGGGCGCGGCCGGACGGGAGTGGGCCGGTGCGGGGCCGCACTGTCCCCGCGCCTGCGCACTCGCTGCTGCCGGCGACTTTTCATACGTGAAAAGTCGCCGGCTGCGTTTTTTTCTTGATGTATTGGGCTGCGAATTTGCAGCGGTGGGGCGATCATATGCTGGCGCACGAGCGCCAGCGTATGATAAATATCCCCCTATGTGTTTTCTGTTTCAGAAGTTTTGCAAAGTTTCCGGTGACAAACTCCAATACTTCCAGGAGAAGGTGGTCTTCCTAGGCCACTGCTTTTCAGTCGGTAGGCACCTTCGAGTATTACGACAAAGAGGCTCTAAATATCCTCTCAGATCCAATTCCTTGCCCAAGATTCACAAGAACCAACCCCCCCCCCCCTGGAGAGGCCTATCATATCAGGGATAGACTCCCTGACCAGTAACATATCCAACTTCATATACCTATAAACATACGTAACAAAGCTACTGAGCTTTTTGAAACACTCAGACCACCTAATAAGGGACCTCTCCTCCATCGACTTACCTGAACACTTTACGTTCCTAACTATGGATGTAATCACGCTGTACTCTAATATTGATCACAGCAGGGGAATCAGTTGTATCCAACACTATCTATCCCAAGATCTCTCCCTGTCAGATCCATTCAAAACTCTGTTCATTACACTACTTAAAATAGTACTTGAAAATAATATCTTCTCTTCAAGGCACTTCCCTATACATGGACGATGGAATTTAACCCGAGCGAGATCACATACCTGGACCTGAAATTACAAATCTGAGGAGGTAGAGTCATAACATCTACTCACTTCAAAGATAGAAATAGTTATTTGGACTATAAGAGCTCACACTTCCGGAAATGGAAAGATAATGTCCCCTTCAGTCAGTACAGGAGAGTACGCAAAAACTGTACAGACAATTCCACATTTACCGCTCAAGCAGGAATCCTACAAAAACGCTTTAAAGAAAAGGGCTTCCCTCCCCACATCTTAAAAAAGGCATACCAGAGGAGCTAATCAATGTCCCAAAAGGACTGACTGATCCCAAAAGATAAACCTCTGAAAGCAGCAGAAGGGGTATCACCAATGCCATTAACCCCTTAAGGACGCAGCCTGTTTGCAGGTTAAGGCTCGCAACTTTTTTTTTAAATTTGACCTGCGTCTCTTTATATGGTTATAACTAGAGATGAGCGAACACTAAAATGCTCGGGTACTCGTTATTCGAGACGAACTTTTCCCGATGCTCGAGTGCTCGTCTCGAATAACGAACCCCATTGAAGTCAATGGGAGACTCGAGCATTTTTCAAGGGGACCAAGGCTCTGCACAGGGAAGCTTGGCCAAACACCTGGGAACCTCAGAAAAGGATGGAAACACCACGGAAATGGACAGGAAACAGCAGGGGCAGCATGCATGGATGCCTCTGAGGCTGCTTAAACGCACCATTATGCCAAAATTATGGGCAACAGCATGGCCATGACAGAGTGACAGAATGAAGCTAGATAGCATCTAAAACATGCAATAATTGACCCTGACACTATAGGGGACGGCATGCAGAGGCAGCGGGTTTGAGGTGGATATGTGTGTCACTAAGAGCTAAACACAAGTCTCCCTGCAAATTACTCACAATATGGTTCTAGCTGCACTACTAATGGCAGCAAGCCCAGCCACAGGCAAGCCAAAAAAAAGTAAAATAAAACGTTATTGTAGTCCTAAGAAGGGCTGTTGGGTTCTTGTAGAATCACTCCTGCCTAACACTATTCTAATAGAACACCCTAACGCTTTCCCTGACCAGCAGCAGCTCTCTCCCTAGCGGCATCCAGACACAGAATGATCCGAGCAGCGCGGGCAGGGGCTAGTCTATCCCAGGGTCACCTGATCTGGCCAGCCAACCACTGCTATCGACGTGTAAGGGTACCACGTCATGCTGGGTGGAGTGCAGAGTCTCCTGGCTTGTGATTGGCTCTGTTTCTGGCCGCCAAAAAGCAAAACGGCGGGAGATGCCATTTTCTCAAGCTGGCGAAATACTCGAAATACTTTTATGGTCCCGGCAGTTCGGTTTGGCCTTGTCCTCCGGCTGGAGGCCGGAGCCGGGGGGGAAGGGGGTTAGCCGGAGAGGGGGGGGGGGGGGGGGGTGCCGGGGGGGGGGGGTACGGAGTGCAAGCCGGCACTGATGCGCCAAAATCTGATTGCGTGTGCCGGGGCAATTCGGCGCAGAATGGAAATCGTCGGATCCTTAGTGAATGAGCCGCATTGTGAGAAAGTGAGAGGTTTGGGAGAGCCGCTATTTGTCCTACAGGCAGATGAAAAGTACATGTTAAAAGCCCTGGATTTGTCTGCAGGAGTAGTCTGTTTGGTCTATGTTGGCCTAGCTAGCATAGACACCAGCGTACTGGACATGCTTATTATGGCGTAGGGGTAGGCTGGTAGTGGGCGCCCCCACTCCCAAAGCTGAGGAGGTAGTGACAGGGCTGCAGTTGTCGGATTTGAAGGTATCCCGTGACAACTTTGGTATCGCACAACTCCAGGACCCCACTCTGGTCCGCACCAGGGAAAATGTTGTAGAAATAAATGGAGTACCACAGCACCCAGGTGCCAATAAGTTGTTTCTTTGAGTGGTGGTTAATCAGGAATTATTGTACCGAGTTGGTGCACAGTGAAACCCGGGAGCAATTAATGGTACTCCAGCCATAGCGCCAAATGGTATTGGACCTAGCACATAAGCATGTTATGGGGGGACACCTAGGCACCACATAAACACTGGAACGCATCTTGAATCCAGGGGTTGACTGGTCATACAATCTGCTGGAGAAGTTTCCGATGGGCCTGTCCCCTCTGGGGCCGGATAACACACATGGGGCCGGCAGCGTGGCAGGGGGAGAGGAGCCCCTGCCCCCTGAGCAGAGCCCTCCCTGATTGGTGGTGGAGCAGCAGTCTTCAGAGGTTTGTGTTCTGGCTCCACAAAGGCTGATGTGACCAGTGATGTGTGACCTGCATCCAGCAGCTCTGTGGAGGAGATGCTACTCTGCTCTGTGAGAGGGAAAGCAGAGACAACTTAGTCTGGCAGTCGAGATCTGGCTGAGGGGAGGGGAACACAAAAGCATCAGGAACAGAAGAGCGGAGCACAGTGTGCAGCTGATAAATGCTTCCTGCCTGTGAGTGCCATAATAAAGCTGCAAGTCTGGGCCTTCTGTCTATAAAAGGTACATACAGATCCAGCTGTCTAGTATCTCTATCTACTTATATTATCTCTATTTATCTCCTATCTATCATCTATCTTTCCCATATCTTCCTCTCTCTCTCAATCCTAGCCAAAAAAAGCAAGTGCATCACCCCTGCCAACGTATAGGCAAGGTGGTAGTTGCGAACAGCGCCCTCTCCCTGTCAGGATCTGTGCAACTCACCCAGAGGATAATGCCAGGAGAACTCAGGTAAATAGCAGCTGTAGACTCTGCCTCGAAAGGCAACAGTTAAATGGGTGTAAGTAGTTATCCAATTATGTGGCTGCACTGTAAACTGGAGTGTGATTGGAGAGGTGCTACCACCTCACCAGGAAGAGTATAAAACCTCTGTGCAGTGGGAGCACATGGTCTTGTTTAATCCCAGAGTGAACAGAGAGACAGTGTTCAATACAACTTCAGTGCTGTCACAGATACCAATCCCAGGAACTGAGTGAGGAGACTCTAATCCAGAGCTGCAGCTTCACAGTTTGGACACAGCTCCATCCTAGCCTGCATCTACTACTAGGCTGATGCATTATTCCTGTGGACCACTATCCATGACCACTCCAGTAACCAGAATATGAATCTGCTGTTTGACTGTTCTGGCCCATTGCCTGCTATCTGCTGTTCAATAAAGAACTGTCATTTTATTTGCACAACGTTGCCTCCGTCTGATCCCTGGCGACGGCTGTCTACCACCACGGGCTTCCCCATCCATTACCCAGGGATCTATCTTACAGACACTAAAGGGTTGCCCCAGGGAGAACCAGTACATCAGCCTCTCACTCCTTATTTCTTGCGCACACCACCTGCTGGAGACCTGCCAGGCTGTAGGACAGCCCTCCGGTCCCCATACCAAGCACCGTGACATCAGCTTGCCTAGGCCGCAACTGCCAGCCACTCAGGTATTCTGGGCCCCGGCTGCCTCCAGGCCACAAGAAAAGGTTAGGCCCCAGTGGAAGATGTTGCACAAGCAGTACTCCAGAGATGGATTGCAAAAAAATAAACTTTCATCATGGCTGCAGGAGATCAGCCATGGACGGATATAAGCAGGGTCAGTACAAAGGTGCGGGAGATCAGCCATGGTCAGACATAAGCAGGTTCAGTAGACAGGAGAGGAGATCAGCCATGGTCAGATATAAGCAGGGTCAGTACACAGGTTCAGGAGATCAGCCATGGTCAGACGCGGGCAGGGGCTAGTCTATTCCAGGGTCACCTGATCTGGCCAGCCAACCACTGCTATCCACGTGTAAGGGTACCACGTCATGCTGGGTGGAGTGCAGAGTCTCCTGGCTTGTGATTGGCTCTGTTTCTGGCCGCCAAAAAGCAAAACGGCGGGAGATGCCATTTTCTCGAGCGGGCGAAGTATTCGTCGGAGCAACGAGCAGTCACAGTCCATGGATGTGTAACACAGGGAAAGCGCAGGGACAGACTATTATTATCACACCGGTGCTGGTAGTGCTGGCGTCTAAGCTGCCGGCACACAGATAAGCTTGTTGCTTGCCCAGATACAAATGCAAGAGTCGGCTAAATAAATAAATGTCAAAATTGTAAGATGTTCATTTCCTGCACACACAAACTCAGTTTGAGAACAATATAGTGTGCCACTCTACAGTATGTGGTGGAGCTCTATATTGATAGGTGGGCAAATGCTCCAGCTCATAATTGCTCATCTTTGTGTCACATCCCTGATCTTACATTCTATATTTTAGTATCCTTGACATTATTCTGTTTAATTGAGCAAGACTAGTATATAACAGTGTCCAGTGTCTAACTCCGAACAGGGTGTAAACTTACTCCATGATTGGGCCCTATTAGTTATCTTATTTAGTGTTATTTGTGAGTCACTGTATTTTAATAGACACAATA
Source organism: Engystomops pustulosus (assembly GCA_019512145.1). Classification (NCBI taxonomy): domain Eukaryota; kingdom Metazoa; phylum Chordata; class Amphibia; order Anura; family Leptodactylidae; genus Engystomops; species Engystomops pustulosus. The sequence continues at coordinate 94,946 of WNYA01000757.1, read as the reverse complement.
AAAGTTATATTTTGGTTGTTCCACCTTTTTCATGTATCTATACCATGCATGTCCATAAAATATCATGAAAAATCTTCCATCACAATCCTTCATTTTTGATCTTGTGATCTTCCATCACAATCCCTCATGGACATCATACTCATAGATTCAGGTACTGTGGGGAATCAGGGGGATGGTGAGATAAGTGCTGAGGAAGCAGGGGGGGTGGTGAGATAAGTGCTGAGGAAGCAGGGGGTGGGTGAGACCGTGTACAGTCTGTAAAACCATATCACAAACGGGCTAGGATAGCCCCTCAGACAAATTACAGTTGAATTAATAAGGAAGGAGGCCAAGGATAGCAAATATATTAGATTACCACATTCCCGGTGCCTGGATCTATGAGTATCATGCTGGGGTTAAATGGTATATTTCTTTTAAGGGTAAATAAGTTTTGGCCTAAATGAATGGTTAAATGTTGATTTCCCTGACAGAACATTTTCTAAATACCTGGTTTAGGAGATATTTCCCCCTCGGAGCATGGGTCACAGTTATAGCAGCAGATGTGATTTCCTCCGATAGAAGTCTTCCTGGATCCTGGAGAACATTTGTCATTACACCGAGACCACGGCATCTTTTGTGACAGAAAAACATAAACAAACCATTGACACTGTCAAAAGCTTTAACCCAATCTGCAGGGCTTTTATAATGAGGAGGAAAGGATTAAGGTGCAGAGACATGTCTGTGATGCCGCTGCAACTGGTGACGATGATGCGACTTCTCCGAGTTACTCTGGATGGAGTGAGCACTAGGGTGTGCAGAGTGTACTAGTGGGTCCCACTAGGCCACACAAAATTAATGCATCAGTATTATTCATGTCCGACAGTGCATAAACTTCCAGGGACCATCTTCTCTACACTCATCCTAATTTGGAAGTGCAGAGCCCTTCACTTCAACCTCTTTCATAGTAGAAAAGTTATTTCAGCCACACGTCATAGAACAGTCATTCAAGCTGTACAATGAATCTCCAAGCAGGGATTTTGTAGTCCATCCACCTGTCCCTGCCCTAAAGGGGCCCCAGGGGCACATTTATTCATATAAAGATTCAATAGTCTGGCGCACCCTGCATGCTTCATTTTTTTGGTGCACTCAGTTTATTGTGCATGCTTTTTAACATAATGTGGCATCTGCTCAAATGCACACTGCAGGCGTGACACAAAACTGGCACAAACACTTCATAAATACATGTGAAAATTACACCTGAAAACTGGCACACCTAGTTTTAAAAATCTGGGCCAAAAAGTTCCAAAATTCCAAACAAATATTATTGGATAAAGTGTGGATGGTGGATTATCAGAATAGACCTATGATAAACAACTTAAAATGGCTGTGGCTTTCTGCAATGTGCAGATGGTGAAGAATGGTTATGGGGAGGGCTCAGTGGTAGAAGAAGCGAGGGGGGACAATGGGGTCCTAGACCAAAATGGGTGGAAGGTAGTGATACTTCAAATGAAGAGGTGGTTCCAAGGAAACCATGGAATGCTGGAAGAACAAGTAAAAAGAGGAAAACATGCTTTGAACAGCCCATATCCACATTGTTGCTTGCCCAGGCAGCCAGGAAACAAAGCCGATTGCACAAAGTGTAAGCATGGCATTATTTCTCCCAGAATGCAAAAGACAGAACAGGAGTCCATGCTTAACCAGAAACTTAATTGTGATCTATGTCCATTTCCCGGAACCATAAATAACAATACCCCCCCCCATCCCTCCAACCAAACCCTTATTCCACCCCACCCCCCCACCCCGAAAAAAAAAGGGGGTCTCTCTCTACCATCCACCATTCCGTGCTCCCAGCATCATACCCAGCATCATAACTTCCTCTCTGCAGAACTTCGAATTTATTCAGGGCTTCCAGAGCGATCTTATTTTTTTCAAAACCCGTCTGCTAAAATGGTTTTATTAACAATTCTCTGCCACATTCCTATTGTCGGGGTATCTTTAGCCATCCATTTTCTAATTAAACAGAATCTAGCTGCAAATAGCAGTTTTGTAACCACATATTGTTTATCTGCCGCGCAGCTACCCTCCTCAATTATGCCCAAAACACAAGTATGTAGTGAATCCTGGATATTGACATTAAAGATCCTCCCCATCACTGCCAGTACTTCACCCCAGAATCTCCTGATCCTGGGGCAAAACCACAGCAGATATTTATTGTCCTCCTTTTCTAGACCACATCTTTTGCAACAATACACCCTTGATCCCAATCTTGATAATACTTTTGGTGTATAATATATACGATTTAGAATGAATAATTGAGCTAACCGGTGGGCAGGGATAGTGAGGACCTTCTTCACATCCCTGAACACCTTTTTCCAATCTGTTTCCTCAAACAAACCCATTCTCTTTGAATTATTACTATTCTCTTTCACAGGCCAAAATTTTAATATCTTATTACTTTTAAATTTGATACCAACCGATCCCCGGAAAAAGTCAAGGAGTGGGTGTAGCTCCCTGTGCACCATCAATGGTTTATCCAGCGCATTCCACCAATGCCTAATCTGCAAATAGGTATAGTACCCAGAGGAGCTCACCCCATATTCCTTCCGTAATTGCTGAAAGGATTTGAGGGCACCATTGTCCACCAGTTGCTCAATATACCTTATGTTACATTCCAACCAGGGTTTAGCATTTGTCTCTGGAACATTCCACTTCCTGTTACCCCAAATAGGGGATATAGCTATAATTCCTGTTCTATTAGATTGGACCTTTAACTCTTTCCAAATTTCTAACATAAGATGTAGCGTGGGAAAGGAGGTATCTTCTATTTGAGTTCTTCAAATTTGGTCTCAAGGATTTCTAAAACATTATACCCATAGTCCTTAAGTTGAGGACTACACACGATATATTTTACCTGTGATATGACAAAATACCTTCTCTGGTCCGGAATTCCAAATCCCCCCCTCTCGTAGGGTTGTTGGAGAATCTCCATCTTAAGCCGGGGCTGTTTACCCCGCCAAACCGATTCAGCAAACAAGCTTTCATTTATTTTAAATATCTTTTGGGGAACCATAATTGTAGATTGTAGACGGGGGGCAGCTACATTTATTTCAGCCAAGCCCACTTGTGCCAATTGATGCGCAAACCGGAGATCCTCCCAAATTCCCCTAAAACCTGAAATACCCTGGGCATCGCCCCTTGATCACCTAAATATAGTAAGACATCGTCAGCATAGAGTGATATCTTCTCATGAGCTCCTCCCTGCCTAAATCCCACTATATCCTGATCTCGTCTAATTCTGCAAGCCAGAGGTTCCATAGCAATAGTGAAAATAAGAGGTGATAGAGGGAACCCCGGACGGGTCCCTCTACTCAATTTAAAGGGCCTTGAAACAGGCCCGTTAATCAACACTCTTGCTGACGGATCAGTATATAGGAGTCTTACCCAGGAGATAAATCTCTGCCCAAAACCTCTCCTGTCCAACGTGTGCCATAGAAATTTCCATTCCAGGGTATCAAAGGCCCTTGAGTCGTCCGGAAACAGCAGGGATCACTGCCCAGGATTAGATGGCACAATCTGCATGTTAAGGAAGAGTCTACGAAGATTATCCAACATTGATCCACCTGGCATAAAGCTATTTTGGTCTCAATGTAATACCTCTCTTATCACCTTCTTTAGTCTTTCAGCCCACACTTTAGCAAGTAATTTATTATCAACGTTAATAAGCGAGATATGTCGATAGGCATCCACCTTTATCCATCTTTATCCGGCTTGGTTATTAATATGATTAATGCCTCTCTCATGGAGGCTGGCAAGAACCGTTGGTAAGTGAGAAATTCCAGGTCTCGATCAAGTGACCTAGCAACTCTTCCTTATACATGCCATACAATTCAAAGGGAATGCCATCCAATCCCGGGGTACTACCCCCCGCCGTCCGGCCCAATGCCTGTAGAAACTCCTCTACCCCAATGTCTTTGTTAAGTGCCTTTTTCCCTGTCTCTGACAGCTGCAGAATATGTACTTCTCCCAAAAATACCATTGTTTGCTCTAGTGAGGGTGAATTGCAAGAGGTGTAAAGTTCCTCATAATAACTAGTGAAAGTTTTCAAGATCTCTTCAGGTTTGACTGTGTAACCCCCTCCTTGTGCTTCAATACAATAAATGTGTGCTTTTTCCCTATTATCTCTAACTAAATTAGCCAACATCTTCCCAGAGGCATTTGCCTGCAAGCCTTTTTTCCTAGCCTGGGCGGCAATTTTCCTATCTGCCTGTTTTTTTAACAACTCAGTATAACATAAACTGGATTCCTCCCAGGACTGTCTATTTGCTTTTGTAGGATATCTAAGAAATGCCTCTTCCCTTTTCTTAACTCTAACTTCTAATTCCGGCAAACCCCTATTCAACTGCTTCTTGTACCAACATAATTGTGCTTTATATTCCCCCCTAATAACCGCTTCAGCCATGTCCCACACTATATCCTTTCCCGCAGAATCCTTATTTCTTGAAATAAAAACTTCTAACCTATTTATGAACCTATCCTGCCTTCCTAATACAGCTAACCATATAGGTGAAATTCTAATCACATTTGATGTGTTATAAGCTCCCAACTTCAGGGAGATTATCAAAGGTGTGTGATCCGACACCCCCCTATGCCCAAATGTGATTTTATCAACTAATTTTAAGGCCTTACTATTAGTTAAGTCCATATCTAGCCGAGAAAACACCTGATGTGACGCCGAATAACATGTGAATTCCCTTTTTTCCGGGTTAAATATACACCAAGTGTCGTGCCATTTAAAATCATTAACTAATTTAAAAAGTGAGGTGTTTTTATGGGAGGAAACCTTACCGTGTTTTATTTGTAAAGTATCAACGTGTGGGTCCATGACCGTTTTGAGGTCACCGACCAATAGTATATGGGGGTTCTCTATAGTGGAGCAGAAGGTGTAAAACTGTATAATCACCTCCGGAGAAAAGGGCGGTGGTAAATAAATATTTGCAATTGCCCACCTCTTCCCCTCCATCATTCCTGATAGAAATATAAATCTACCTTCGGAGTCTATTTTGGCAGTTTCCTCTATAAAGCCACACTTACAATGTATTAATATGGACAGCCCCCTGGAATAGGAGGACCCATATGAATGGAGTGCCTTCCCTATCCAGGGTTTTTTCACCACATCACTTTTTTCACTCACAAAGAGTGTTTCCTGAAGAGCAATCAGATGGGGCCGATGCCTATTTAATAGGTCAAAGACTGCTACTCTCTTGGATGGGGATCCCAGTCCTCTAACATTCCAGGAAAATACTTTCATATACCTATATTCTTTAGATCCTTTACTACCACTGGTAAAGAGCTTTACTAATGCCTCCAGTCATCAGGAGATGAGCCGGGATTATCGTCACTAAGCCAAATGTCCCCACCAAACGGGGATCTGAGCCACAAAAAAGGGGAGGCAAGAGAGACTAAAAAAGAAAAAAAACCCCCAAACATAACCCCCTCCCCCCTGCTATATGGTCAGTCTCTTGGCCCTAAGGGCGTACCCTCTGAGTTGCTGTCCCAATCTCTAAACTAAGCATTTTCCAACCCCACCAAAACCACACCCCTGCCATGCCCAGGTAACTTCCCAACTAGCCTATTTAATGCACAGAACTATTCAGCCATTCCAATGCATCATTAGGATCATCAAAAAACAATGTTTTCTCTTTCCAGATCACCCGCAACCGAGCCGGAAATAGCATAGTACACTGAATTTCCTTCAAACAAAGCTTATTTTTTACTTAAAAAAAGCCATTCCTTTTCTTTTGGGTATCCGCAGAATAATCTGGGAAGATCCTAATTAAATGACCTTCATATTCCACTTTCCCAATTTGTCTAATTTTCCTTAGAATCAGGTCCCTGTCCGTAGACATAACTAATTTTAGCAGCAATGGACGGGGCGTACAACCCTGCTAGGGACCCTGTGAGCTCTCTCTATAAATGAGGGAAGAGATGCAAAATCTTCCCCAAGGGTTACCACCAACCAATCCTGCATTTAATTGGGTCCTCCCCTTCTGCCCCTTCGGGAAAGCCTATACACCTCAAATTTGTACTTTAACCGCTTTCATCTCCCCCTGCAATTTATCCACCCCATCTTCCAACTCTGACGTTCTTGTCTCCACCACATCTAGCCGTTCTCCCTGTTTATGAATACTAGATCTTAATAACACCATCTCTTCTTTAAACTGGGCAACCTCCGAGAATAAAGTTTTAATAGCAACATTGCACTGCATAACAGCCTCAAAGATCTCAGTCAGAGTTGGTACAGTTCCTCCAGTCACTACCTCCGGGGGTTGCGGCCCTACTATTCCTTCTACCTTCTCTCTCACTCCCCCAGTCCTGGTCTTCCAAAGTTTGCTCCGCTGTATGAGAATCGAGAGGAGATCCCCGAGGACTCCCCCCAGGTGACAAAACCTCCACCTCAGCGTAGGATTCCAACTGGGGGGATTCCCCCGACCGGTCCCCCCCAACAGACCCCATTTCTGTCCCAGATGTTTTTGGGGAAACTACATATTTGTCTAGTTTCTTTCTAGCGTTCTCACGAACTTTTTCCACCATTTTACTTGGTGATGGGGTAGGCGTCACACCTAACCCCTTATTTTTTGTTCCTGGCCTAGTCATCTTGGCCGTTGTTCCCCCCAATTCCAGTCTCAAACTGATAAAATTAGTATTGAAAGGAGAGGCCCTATTGGGCAGATATTCGCTTAACAACTGTTAATGTACCCAGGGGTAAGTACATTAGACTCCGTTAGTAGCAGGTTTCCCATCCAAAGGCCTATACAGACTTAAACATCAGGGCAAAAGACATATATAGCATCCAATGGATTCAATAATAAACAGCATCAAAGTCTTGTTAAACAGCCAGTGTTAGTAATTTTGCCAGAGAAGGTCCGTTCCTGCAAGAAAAACACCCATGCGAAAGAAGCTTACGCTCTGCAAGAGTCCCTGCTTCAAAGCAACCAAAGGCACACTCGGGTCACTTTATAGGGTCTTCTTCATAAACTCAACGGGGACACTTGGCCAAAACTTGAGGAAAGAATGTACTGACTTTGTGCAGGGGACTAATAGGATACTAACAGCCAGCAACTAGGGAAGCCACTGTAATTAGCAGTAGTAAAGCATCAAGTCCCGAGTCCATGCATAATGGTGTTAGTAGTAATTTCAAGCTATAGTTAGGCAGAAGCTGCTAGTCCAAATACACTGTGCCAAGGTATTAAAGGTCAGTCATCATCTCTTCATAAACTCAATGGGAACACTTGGCCAAAACTTAAGAAAAGAATGTACTGTCTTTGTGCAGGGGTCTAGCAGATACTAACAGCCAACAAATGAGGATGATTGACCCACACAAGCCACGGTGATTAGCAGTTAGTAAAGCATCGAGTCCCAAGTCCATGCATGCCAGGTATTAGTAGTACTTTCCAACTGTAGTTAGGCAGAAACTGCCAGACCAAGAACCCTGTGCCAAGGTATTAGAGGTCAGTCATCAGAGTATCAAGGAGCTTACAGCACCAGCAATTGTAAACCTCACTGAACAACTGAATAATTCTCTGGAACCAAAGTTTGAGTATACAGCTGGACAAAATCCCACGAAAAGCCGGAGAGTCCTATGCAGTGGAATTTAGAGACCCGCCAACCACCTATCACGGACATCAGTGGACCTCTCCTCACGCCACATGAGCAACTGCGGTTTCCTCGTTTCAGGAAGATATCCGATGATGTGCACCACCACCGTGTCTCTTGTGACGAATGATGCCGTTAAAGCTTCACCTGGCGCTTAGGAGGCCAGAAGGATGTAAATTTGCCACTGCTGCCTCTTATAACGGAGCCATCCAGCTAGCTCTTCATAATAGTGTTTCCATGCTCAGGGATACTTGCAGAAGCAGACATCGCAGGGAACATCTACCACGTGGCTTCACAGGCAGCGGGGAACCCTCGGCATCGCTTGGCAGTGAACCATAGAGGAGTCAGCGGGTAGCGTCTCCGTGCTAACAAACGAGTATCACACACGGCGCTGCTCCGTGGGGTGTGGGGCAGCGGGCCGACGTGATATCACATCCGCTCACATGCTCCTCCTGCTGGCCCAGGGTCTGAGTCCCATATTTCATTATAGGCAGTCCAAATGGTATAACCACAAGAAGGGGATATTAGCATAAATATTAGCGTCTTAGTGCATCTAAGAGTGGTTTAAGCAGGTGATTTTTCGCAAGGGTTGCAGAGGCTATATCTTCAAACATGGAGATATTTGATTCCTCATATTTAATGTCTCAGTTTTCCCTTCTCGCCTTTAAGATGGCTGCCGCATCTGTATAGCTGAGAAGCCTACATACTACATCTCTAGGCGGCTTATTTCTTTTTTTTTTTTTTATATTTATCTTTTTATTTGAGTTTTTAGAAAATGGTAACAGATTAAATGAAAACCTTGACAGGCGTTTTTCTCCATGTACAAAACCATACAAGTGTGGCAATGGTTACATAGTAGTATAAGGCATATATAACTTGTCAATAGGATATAAGCATCTATTTTAAAACAGAATTAGAAAAGGTGAATACTTAAAATATTAAGCCAATGAGGTATGGACCTCGTTTTGCTCGTTTGCTGTTTGGACCATCCAAATATTTGCATAGAGTGTTATACACCAGATAGTATACGATATTATTGACCTAATCTTATCAACTTATGGTTCCAGTGTAAGGGGCTAAGGTTGTTGGTGCGATACAGATTCTTTTGTTAGTGTAGTGTTAGTGTATTGTTACTATTAACCTAATCCATTGTTGGCGGGTTAGAGATCCTGTAAGTTCGCCATGGAAGCCATAGTTTTTCAAATTTTTCATAGCTTCTCGCTTCCCGGCTTGCTAATTCCTTTAGTTTATAGATATTATCAAGGCGTTTCAGCCATTTTCTAATAGTGGGTGGATCTTTCTGTAGCCATCTTGGGGGTATGGTTAGTTTGACTGCTTGTACTTGTGAGATCTCCTTTATTAGGTTTCCAGGTGCTATTTGGAAGCCAAAGTAGTACTGATTCTGGATTAAGTCTTATAGTTCTCCCTGTTATAGTGTTGATGTGCTGCCCTATCTCCTGCCAGAAGTGGTATAGTTTTGGGCATCTCCAGAAAATATGCCCAAGAGTGCCCCCTGTGTTACCACATCTCCAACACGTGTCAGTCTTTAGTAGTTTCTTTTGCATTAAGGTTGAGGGAGTGTTGTACCAGCGTGTCATGAGTTTATAAGAATTATCCTGAATTTTAATACAGTGGGAGAAGCCATGTGACCTGGTGTGTATTATTTTAATTTGGGTAGCGTTCAAAATAATGTTAAGATCCTTCTCCCAGCCTCTAATATAAGCTGGTGTAGCTGTGTTACCTTGACCAAGTATATAATTGTATAAGATAGATGGTAGACCTTTAGGGATGATATTTTGTAATAGCCATTTTTCTAGCCACGTAGGGTCATGTAATAACGGATATTTTTTTGTGGTTTCGTTTTAGTTCTTCAGTTTGTAGAAAGTTTAGTGTAAGCGGGTGTTTTAGTGAATCTACAATGAAGTCTTGAAATTTTTGTTTGTGGAATTTTTTATGGGGGTGGACTCCAAGGCTCGCCATATATTTGATGCTTGTTCTCCTTTACCTGGCCTAAGTAAATGTGGGAGTAGGCTGGTTGGCATTAGGGGTGATGGCTTTCCTATGAGTCTAATATCCTGTGATAGGGATTTTATTGTCTGGATAGTCCCTCCAGTGATGGGATTCTCGCATGGTTCAGGGGTATCTATGTTCCACAATTGGGCTTTTTGTCCCAGGCTTAACTGCTCCCTTTCTAAGCGAAGATGCAGGTTGGTCAAGTGTGTATTATGAAGCAGAACCCAGCGCTTCAAATGGATTGCCCTATAGTAGGTATAGGCATCTGGTAACCCAAATCCCCCATATAGCTTTTTGAGCTTTAGTCTGTCATAATGCCCTCTCGCCTTCCTACCCTTCCGGAGGAAGGTAATAAAAAGGGCTCTTAGTCTTAAAAAATATGATCTTGGGACTCTTATTGGTAAGGTTTGTAGCAGATAAAGTAATTTGGGCATGATGAAAGTCTTTAGGAGATTTTTCCTACCCATCCAGGATACGTATGGCAATGCTAAAGTACTCAATGAGCTAGTGATTTGTGTTATAAGAGGGAGATAGTTTTCTTTGTATAACCCTGTGCTTTTCTTGGTTAAATAGACCCCTAGGTATTTTAATTTGATAGGCTGCCAAATAAATGGGTAATCTTTCTTAAGATGCTCAACGGTTTGTTGTGGACAGGTTATATTTAGTGCTTCCGATTTCGAAAGGTTCACTTTAAAATTGGAGAGTGAGCCAAATTTATTGAATATTTCTATTAAATGTGGGGAAGCGGTCTAAGGGTCTGATAATAGTAAGAGCAGGCCGTCTGCAAATGCGGCATTGAGGTAGGTCTGCTTCCCTATTGTCACACCTTTTATGTGTGGGTGATGTCTAATGGCCTGGAGAAGTGTCTCCATAACCATGATGAAAAGAGTGGGTGATAGAGGGCACCCTTGGCGTGTGCCGTTATTAATTTTAAAGGTGTTGGAGAGAATGCTGTTAACTTTTATTTTGGCGCACGGCTTTGTATATAGAGACATAATCGCTGCTATGAATTGAGGTGGTATACCAAAAGAAGATAGTGTTGCTTTTAAAAAAAGACCAATTAACTCGGTCAAACACTTTTTCCGCGTCAGTTCCAAGCAGGACCAGGGGTATCTGTTTAGTATGTGCATAATGGATAGCATGTTCTACTTTAGTGGAATTGTTATTGCCCTCCCTTCCTGGGACAAATCCTGCTTGTTCTGGGTTTATTAAGGATGGTAGATATGGGCTAAGGCGTCTTGCTAGCAACTTGGCCCATATTTTTATATCTATGTTTAGTAGTGAGATCGGTCTGTAGCTACCACAGAGTTCAGGAGTCTTCCCTGGTTTGGGTAGGACCGTTACTGTTGCTATTAATGCCTGGGGTGGCAGAGTGCTGCCTGTCAGTAATGAGTTACACCAAGCCGTTAAATGTGGGACAAGTTTTTGAAGAATTTTTTATAATATCCTACTGGCAGTCCATCTGGACCCGGGCTCTTGCCTAATGGTAGTGATATTAGGATATCTGAGACTTCAGTCTCTTTTATGGGAGAAAGGAGTTTATCTTGTGCGTGAGAATCTAATGTGGGTAATGACAATTCTTGTAAAAACTCTGCCGTCTGTTTCGGGATATCTACTTGAACCTCTTTGTTTGCGTTGGGCAAGTTATATAAGTCTTGGTAAAAGATTCGGAAGGTCTCTGCTATTTTTGTTGTTTTAGTGGTTTTATCTCCTGTATGTATAACTACTGAAATAAGTATGCCATCTGCTTATTGCCCTTGTCCTCATGTGCATAATGTTTGTATTTAGCGTATTGGAATTGCTTTGCGGTTTTAATGTTAAGGTGGTCTAATAGTTCCTTTCTTAGACTTGTTAATTGATTGAGGTGGGCGATTCATGAGGATCTTTTGTTAAGAAGTTCTATCTTCGATATGCGTTGTATTAAATCGTTTAGTTTAGCCATTCTTAATTTTTTCAGTCGTGTGTCTCTTGGTTCCCCTCCGATTACCCCTTTGTGTGTTTCCCACGTGATTGTATCTGAGGTATCTGTGCTAATTCTTTTTGAAAAACGGGACACCGCTTCTGGTGTGTCTAGTAGTGTCTCATTGAGTCGCCAATGAGTTTTCCTGTTACCAGATTTGAGTATATTAAGAGATACCGAGACAGGGGCATGGTCTGAAAGCGTTAGAGCCCCTATTTCAGCAGATTTCACATAGTCTATGTGGGAGGAAGAACAGAAAATATAATCTAGCCTTTGGTAACTTCTATGTACTGCAGAATAATGTGATGTAATCATTGCTGTTAGGATGGAGTATCCTCCATGTGTCAACTAAATCTGTTCCTTTCAGGGCCTTGATAGCTATTCTAAGGGATTTTTGGGATTGGGAGGATGATCCTCTGGAGCAATCTAATGAGGGTTGCAGGGCTAAGTTGAAGTCTCCTCCTATTATCTTAATACCCTCTGCTAAGTCATTTACCTTACTCAATGTCTCCTGCAGCCAGGTTGCTTGCCTTTTATTTGGAGTATATATGGAAACAAGGGTGGTCAATGTTGGACCAATTTTCCCTTTTACCAAGATACATCTCCCTTCAGGGTCTGACCACGTTAGAAGATGTGTGAAGGGGACTGCTTTAGAGATTAAAATGCTAGTTCCCCTGGCTGCCTTGTTGTGAGTACTATGAAAGCATTGATTGAATTTGTACTTTGGGAACATAGGTACTGACCCATCTTTAAAATGAGTTTCTTGAACGAAACAAATATCTGAGCGGGAGTTCCGTAGAAGGGTTAATACTTGTGCCCTTTTACTGGGGGTGTTTATGCCTCTAACATTAAAGGTCGTTACCTTAATAGATGCCATTGGTCTGGTGGTGTAGGAGACATTGGGGCACATTTACTTACCCGGTCCAGTCGCGATCCAGCGGCGCGTTCTCTGCTCTGCATTCGGGTCCGGCCGGGATTTATGAATGTAGTTCTTCCGCCATCCACCAGGTGGCGCTGCTGCGCTGAAAGTCATCTCATCGCGCCGGAATTCACCACCTCGGACCAAGTGAAGGTAAGCGCTCCCCAAGCGACACTTTTTCGTTTTTTAAATGCGGCGGTTTTTCCGAATACGTCGGGTTTTCGTTCGGCCACGCCCCCCGATTTCCGTCGCGCGCATGCCGGCGCCGATGCGCCACAATCCGATCGCGTGCGCCACAATCCCGGGGCAATTCAGGTACAATCGGCGCAAATCGGAAATATTCGTGTAACACGTCGGGAAAACGCGAATCGGGCCTTTAGTAAATGACCCCCATTGAGTACTGTCTATTCGGATGGTCCACGAGCAATAAATGAACTATGTTAAAAAACATAAAAGAACAATCAGTTAAACAACTCATTGTAATAACAATGCGCATATCTGAGCATACATAGGTGACATCCATATGCTCGGTGCTTTGTTTTAGCATATGGTATGCTCCAACTTTACACATCAGAGTAACTATGTAACTAGTGTCGTGCACAATTATCGTGACAATCAAGTAGAATGTGTTGTGTCCTTAGGTTAGCCGACAGCTATTGGTGAGGGCTTCCTTAGGCCTGATTGGGTCTGAAAACCTGTGTCCATAATACATTAACGGTGAGCCATTGCTGGCTACTTAGATTGAGGCTCATTGAACCTCTAGGGAATGTATTTGGTAAAGGGTTGTCGTAGGAATGTTTGGGAGGGAGAGAGGTGAAAGAGTGTAGGGGCTAGGGGGTAGGGAATGGAGGAAACAGGGAGAATATGTGGGTGAGGCAGCTAAGCACAGCTCCTTGGAGTCCCCTCTAAAGGGGGTGAGTATAGTAGAAGGTGTTTTTCTTTACCCATTTGACTGAATAACCCCTGAAAGGATGCTTTTGAGTTTATAGAACTAATCTAAACTTAACTCTTTGGTTATGTATAGGTGGGCGAAAAAGAAAGGAGAACATCTCCAAACAAAAATTAGAAAAATGATCAAGCCAACTTGTGGTCGTGTAGTCATATATGTTTTACCACTCCAGAGTCTAGTTGCTGGGGAGACTCCGAAGTTTCTCTGAAGTGCAGGTTTCTCTTCTTCATTTTCCTGTTTTGGTTCTGGGCGACTTGCTTTTCACCAACAACCATTTCTCTATTACTGGCAGAGGAGGGAGATCCAGATGCTGCTCAGTTACTGGGAGCCAGGATGGAATATCCATAGGTTGGACGTCTAGAACGTCCCATGCTCTTTGGAGGTCAGCCGGCACTTTAATATTGCATCTTTTACCTTGGATGGCAAAGCTCAGGCCAAACGGAAAAAGCCATCTGAATAATATTTTCTGGCTCTTTAGATGGTCAGTTAGTGGACGCAGTAAACGTCTTTTATATAAAGTAGATGGGGCCAGGTCTTGAAATAGGGCAATTTTAGCATCCTCAAACTCCAATTCTTTAACTTCTTTTGCAGCCCTTAGGATTTCTGCTGTATCCCTGTAACTTAAGAGGCCACAGACTACATCCCTGGGTGGTTCATCGGGTTTAGGCTGCTGTCTGAGTTACCTGTGAATCCGCTCAATAGTTATTTTCTGCGCTCTGTCTTCTGTGAGCAGGCTTGAGAATAGCTTGATAGCTGTTTCAGGTAGCTTATCATGCGTTATGGTCTGTGGTAACCCTTTTATATGGACGTTTTTCCGTCGGCTCCTATTCTCCTGGTCCTCTATTTGCAAAATCGCCATGTTTAGGCCATCTGCCTGTGTAGACAAGCTATGTGCCAGTGCTGAGCTAAAGTCCACAATGGTGGCCTGGTTTGTCTCTAAAGTCTCCAACCTCCTTCCCACCGTTCTCATCTCTTCTCTAATGGCGGCAAGTTCTTGCATTACCGGGGCCAGGCCTTGCGCTAGGACTTTTTGTAATACAGACTTAGATAGCGGCATTGCATCTGCTGAGCCCGCTGTAGATTCTACTTCAGCTGCAGAGTCAGCGTCAGAGTCTTCCTGGCAGTCTGACTCCGCGGGGATCTCCGGCGCCATCTTGCGCGGGTGAATCGGCGGCGTGCTGAGTTTTCTCCAGAGATATTTCTCCAATTCCCCCTGCTTTTTCCACTGTCGCCGTCTCCCATCAAATTCCCACGATGTACGAGCTGCACCTACTAGTGCCGCAAGCCCGCCACAAGCAACAAAAAAAAGGAAAAATAACGCTCTTGTAGCCCCAATAAGCCGTTGCGGTTCTTTCTCCTATGGCTATTTTGTAGCCTACAATGAAGCACAACTGCTATGTGCCAAGTGAGTTGAGCTATAAATGAAATAGTAAAAAAAATAAATAATAAATCATCAGACTCTGCCTAATTCTAAATCAAACCCCTATAAATTGTCCACTTCGGTGTTTGAGGTGGATATGCTTGTCACTAGAGCTAACACAAAACACCCGCCCTTCGGCCCCCTAGCAATTCCTCCCGTATGGTACTACTGCCCCCCCAAACACCCTACAAACTAAGGGCAGCAAGCCCGAGCCACCCAGCAAACAACAAAAAGGAATATAACGCTATTGTAGGCCTAATTAAGCCGTTGGGGTTCTCCTAGGGCTAAAAGTTTGTAGCCTAACACTGACAGCACACTGCTTGCAGATGAGTTTGAGCTATAAACTTGAATAAGGTAAAAAAAAAAAAAAAAAAAAAAATCAGCAGACTGTACCTACTTCTAATCAAACCCTATAAATTTTCCCACCTTCGGTGTTGGAGGTGATATGTTGTTGTTCACTAGGTAAACCCAACGGTAGCAGTCCCCCTGCAAATTCCGCACAATGGTACAGCTGCCCTACTAGTGCCAAGCAAGCCCACCCAAGCAAATAAAAAAAAAGTAGAACGTTATTGTAGCCCTAAGAAGGGCTGTGGGTTCGTGTAGAAGTTACTCCTGCCTAACCCTATTCTAATATAACACCCTAACTCTTTCCCCTGACCACAGCACTCTCCCCTACGGCATCCAGACACAGATTAGTCCAGCAGCGTCTGTCATGGGGCTAGTCAATCCAGGGTCCCTGATCTGGCCAGCCAACCACTGCTATCGACGGTAGGGTACCACGTCATGCTGTGAAGTGCAGAGCTCCCTCTTGGCTTGTGATTGGCTCTGTTTCTGGCCGCCCACAAGCAAACGGCGGGAGATGCCATTTTCTCGAGCGGCCTCGAGTATTTCGTCTGAGCAACGAGCAGTTTTTCGAGTACGCTAAGCTCGAACCGAGCATCACGCGCGGATCAAGTCTGTTTCGCATCATCTCTAGAAATGACAAATAGGTAATTGCGTCACATTGTCACAATCTAATTAGAAAGAAGATGCTCCGATTTGTTTCAAAGGTAAATGTTTTACTTTACTTTACAGGATGTGTAAAAAAGAAGAGGATGAAAGTAACTCGAATTTTCATCATTTTGACTCTCTGTGCACTTTGCTCAGACATGTAAACAAAGATAAATAGGAGGGAACTGCAGCAGGGATGGATGGACCCGTCCTTGTGTAAATGCAGTGGGATATCTCACCATATCTTTCTTTCTGTGCTTACAAGCACATGGTAACGCGATTATTTTTTCAATTTGATTACTCCTGTCTTCTATCTAATAAAGACTGCTCCAATGTGACACAATTTTGTTAGATATTTGTAATTTCTTAAAAGTCATCTGATTTGGCAGATGTAATGTCAATCAGGATGATATAATAAAAAGCACTTCAGCGCAGGCGCACCTACCCCTAGATGAAGCCGAGGGTTGTCTCGGTGAGATGGCCGGAGGGTGCGCAGGCACACTCGCCCCTAGCGTTGTCTTGAGGAGATAGCCATATGGTTTGTCTGTAGGACACAGTCCATGGATGTGTAACACAGGGAAAGCGCAGGGACAGACTATTATTATCACAATCACAACCGGTGCTGGTAGTGGCTGGCGTCTAAGCTGCCGGCACACAGATAAGCTTGTTTGCGTTGCCCATATACAAATGCAGAGTCGGCTAATAAATACATGTCCACAATGTAAGATGTTCATTTCCTGCACACACAACCTCAGTTTGAGAGAAACAATATAGTGGTGCCACTCTACAGTAGGTGGTGGGCTCTATCATTGATAGGTGGGCAAATGCTCCAGCTCATAATTGCTCATCTTTTGTGTCACATCCTGATCTACATTCTATATTTTGTATCCTTTGACATTTTTGTTAATATCTGTTTATTGAGCAAGACTAGTATATACCAGTGTCCAGTGTCCTAACTCCGAACAGGGTGTAAACTTATCCATGCTTGGGCCCTAGGTTAGTTATCTTATTTGAGTGTTATTTGGTGAGTCCACTGTATTTTAATAGACACCAATCAAAGGTTATTTTGGGTGTTTCCCCTTTTTCATGTATCTATACCAGGCTGTCCATAAAATATCATGAAAAATCTTCCATCACATCCTTCATTTTTGATCTGTGATCTTCCATCACAATCCCTCATGGACATCATACTCATAGATCATGTACTGTGGGGAATCAGGGGGATTGTGAGATAAGTGCTGAGGAACAGGGTGGGTGGGGAGATAAGTGCTGAGGAAGCCGGGGTGGGTGAGACCGGTAACAGTCCTGTAAAACCTCTCACAAACGGGCTATGATAGCCCTCAGACAAATTACAGTTGAATTATAAGGAAGGAGGCCAAGGATAGCAATATATTAGATTAATCCCACATTCCCGTGCCTGGATCTAGAGTATCATGCGGGGTTAAATGGTATTTTCTTTAAGGGTAAATAAGTTTTGGCCTAAATGTAATGGTTAATGTTATTTCCTGACGAACATTTTCTAAATACCTGGTTTTAGGAGATATTCCCCCCCCTCGGGAGCATGGTCACCGTTAATAGCAGCAGCCATGTATCCTCCGATAGAAGTCTTCCTGGATCCTGAGAACATTTGTCAGTAACCGATACCACGGCATCTTTTGTGACAGAAAACATAACAAACCATTGCCCCTGTCAAAAAGCTTTAAACCCAAGCTCAGGCTTTTTATAATGAGGAGGAAAAGGATTAAGGTGCGAGACTGTCTGTGATGCCGTCTGCAACCTGGTGGACGATGATGCGACTTCTCCCGAGTTACTCTGGATGGATTTAGCACTAGGGGTGTGGCAGAGTGTACTAGTGGGTCCCACTCAGGCCCAACAAAATTATGCATCAGAATTATTCATGTCCGACAGTTGCATAAACTTCCAGGGACCATCTTCTCTATACACTCACATCTAAGTTGGAAGTGCAACCCGTCACTTCACTCTTTCTTCATAGTAAAAGTTATTTCAGCCCAGTCATGGTACAGTCATTCAAGCGGTACATGAATCTCCAAGCAGGGATTTTTTGTAGTCCATCCACCTGTACCCTGCCCTAAAGGGGCCGCCAGGGTCACATTTATTCATATAAAGATTCAATAGTCTGGCGCACCCGCATGCGTCATTTTTTTTTGGTGCACTCAGTTTATTGTGCATCTTTTAACACTAATGTGGCATCTGCTCAAATGCACAACTGCAGGCGTGACACAAAACTGGCACAAACACTTTCATAAATCCATGTGAAATTACACCTGAAAACTGGCCAACCTATTTTTTTAAAAATCTGGGTGCCAAAAGTTCCAAATTCCAAACGATATTAGTGGATAAAGTGTGATGGTGGATATCAGAATAGCCTATGATCACAACTTAAAATGGCTTGTGGCTTTCCTGCGAATGTGCAGAATTGTGAGAATGTTATGGGGAGGGCTCAGTGTAGAAGAACTATGGGGGACAATGGGGTCCTAGACCAAAATGGGTGAAGAGTGATCCTTCAAATGAAGAGGTGGTTCCAAGGAAAACACATGAATAACTGGAAGAACCAGTAAAAAGTGAAACCATGCTTTGACCAGCCCATATCCACATTGTTCTTGCCGGGCAGCCAGGACACAAAGCGATTGTCACAAATGTAAGCAGCATTTATTTCTCCGAATGCCAAGACAGAACAGGAAGTCCCTGCTTAAACCAGAAACTTAATTGTATCTATGTCCTTTCCCGGAACCATAAATACCATACCCCCCCCCCCTCCCTCCAACCAAACCCTTATTCCACCAACCACCCCCCCCCCCACCGACCCGAAAAACAAGGGGGTCTCTCTCTCCCATCCACCATTCCGTGCTCCCAGCATAATCATACCCCAGCATCATACTCCTCTCTGCAGAACTTCGAATTTTATTCCGGGCTTCCAGAGCGATCTGATTTTTTTCAAAACCCGTCTGCTAAATGGTTTATTATAACAATTCTCTGCCACATCCATTGTCGGGGTATCTTGAGCCGATCCATTTTCTAATTAAACAGAATCTTACTGCTAATAGCAGTTTTGTACCACATATTGTTTTTTCTGGCCAGCGCAACTAACCCTCCTCAATTATGTATCCCAAACACAAGTATGGAGTGAATCCTGGATATTGACATTAAGATCCTCCCCCTCACTACTGCCAGTACTTCACACCCAGAATCGCCTGATCCTGGGGCCAAACCACAGCAGTATTAATTGTCCTCCTTTTCTAAATGACCACATCTTGTGCAACGATCACCCTTGATCCCAATCTTGATAATACTTTTGGTGTATAATATAACGATTTCGAATGATCTTGAGCTAACCGTGTGGGCAGGGATAGTGAGGACCTTCTTCACATCCCTGAACACCTTTTTCCAATCCTGTTTCCGTCAAACAACCCATTCTCTTTGATTATTACTATTCTCTTTCACAGGCCAAAATTTTAATATCTATTATCTTTTAAATTTGATACACCCGATCCCCGGAAAAGTCAAGGAGTGGGTGAGCTCCCTGTGGCACCATCAATGGGTTTATTCCACGCATTCCACCATGCCTATCTGCAAATAGGTATATTACCCAGAGGATCTCACCCCTATTCTTCCGTATTGTGAAGGATTTGGGGCACCATTGTTCCACCAGTGCCTCAATATACCTATGTTACATTCCAAGCCAGGTTTATAGCATTTGTCCCTCTGGAACATTCCACTTCCTGTTACCACCCCAAATAGGGGATATGAGCTATAATTCCTGTTCATTAGATTGGACCGTTAACTCTTTCCAAATTTCTAACATAAGATGTAGCGTGGAAAAGGAGGATCTCTCTTCTATTTTGAGTTCTTCAAATTTGGTCTCAATGATTTCTAAACATTATACCCCTAGTCCTTAGTTGATGACACCACGATATCTTTTACCTTGAATGACAAAATACCTTTCTGTCCGGATTCCAAATCCCCCCCTCTCGTAGGGTTGTTGGAGACTCTCCAATCCGGGTACGATTTATCCGGGCTTGGTTTTACCTTCCTCCCGTGCCCAAAACCGCATTCCAGCAAACTCAAGCTTTCATTTTATTTTAATGGTCTTTGGGGAACCATAAGTTGTAGATTGTAAGACGGGGGCTCTACATTTATTTCAGCCAGCCCACTTGTGCCAATTGATGCGCAACCGGATATCCTCCCAAATTCCCTAAAAACCTGAATACCCTGCATCGCCCCTTGATCACCTATATAGTAGAACACCATCGTCAGCATAGAGGATATCTTCTCTGAGTCCTCCCTGCCTAAATCCCACTAATAGCCTGATCCGTCTAATCTGCAGCCAAGTTTTCCAATAGCAATAGTGAAAATAAGAGGTGATAGAGGGAACCCCGACGGGTCCCTCCGACGCATTTAAAGGGCCTTGAAACAGACCCCGTTAATCAAACTCTTGCTGTGACGGATCTCATTTATCTGTATGATTCTTACCCAGGCAGATGTCTAAATTTCTCTGCTCAATCACTACACAAACCCCTTACGCTCCTGTCCATCGCGTCTCGCTGCCATAGAACTTTCGCATTCCAGGGGATCAATGGCACTTGAGTGCGTCCAAACCGCAGGGTGTATTGGGTATGTCTGTGCCCCGGAGTTAGTTTCAGTTTCCGTGGCACAATCCTGCCATGTTGTCATGGAGAGATTTCTTGTGGTCGTTTCTACTCTGTACATAATATAGTTACCAACATTGATCTCACCTGGGCCCATAGAATCTTATTTCTTTGCGTTCGGGTCTCAATGTTCAATAACCTTGTTTCTGTTCTCTTAGCACCCACTTCCTTTAGTCTTTATCAGCCCACACTAGCCGTACTTCTATTATCAACGTTAAATAAGCTAGATATGTGATAGGGCTATCCCCCCTTTAGCCATCTGTATCTTCGGCGTGTTATTAATATGATTAATGGCCTCCTCGGGAGCTGCAAAACCGTTGGTAAGTGAGAACTTCAAGGTCTCGATCAGTGCCTAAGCAACATCGTCCTTCTTGCCTGAGTACATGCGCATATACATTCAAAGGGTAATCGCCATCCAATCCCGGGTACTAACACCCCCCGCCGTCCGCCGAATGCCTGTAGAAACTCCTCTACGCCCCAATGTTCTATTTGTCAAGGTTCCTTTTTTCCCGTCTCTGACAGCTGCAGATAGGTCTTCTCTCTCCGCAAAAAACCATTGTTTGTCTCTAGTGAGGGTGAATTGCAAGAGGGGTAAGTTCCTCAATAATAACTAGTGAAAGTTTTTCAAATCTCTTCGGTTTGACTGTTGTAACCCCCCCCAGTCCTTGTGCGGTTTCTGGCAATACATACAACCTGTGTGCTTTTCTTCTCCTATTATCTCTAACAATACTAATTAGCCAACATCTTTATCGCTTCCCAGATTGGCATTTGCCTCAAGCCTTTTTTTCCTAGCCTGGCGGCAATTTTCCGATCTGCCTGTTTTTTAACACTCATATAACTAAACTGGATTCCTCCCAGGACTGTCCTATTTCTTTTGTAGGATATCTAAATTGCCTCTCCTTTTCTTACTCTAACTTCTAATTCCGGCAAACCCCTATTCACCGCTTCTGTACCAACATAATTGTGCTTTATATTCCCCCCTAATAACGCGCTTCAGCATGTCACACTATATCCTTTCCTCCCGCAGAATCCTTTTTCTTGAATAAGAAAAAAAAAAACTTGTTCTAACCTATTTATGAACCATCCTGCTTCCTAATACGCTAACCATATAGGTAAATTCTAATCACATTGATGTTTTTATAAGCTCCCAACTCAGGGAGATTATCAAAGGTGTGGATCCGACACCCCCCTATGCCCAATGTGATTGTTCATCACTATTTTTAAAGGCCTTACTATTAGTTAAGTCATATCTAGCCGAGAAAACACCTGCAGGTGACGCCGACTAACATTGGATTCCCCTTTTTTTCCGGGTGTAAATAATACGCCAGTGTCGTGCCATTTAAAAGCATTAACTAATTTACAAAGTGAGGTGTTTTTACACTGCGAGGAAACCTTTTTAAAACCCGTGTTTTCTTGTAAGTCATCACTGCTGGGTCCATGACCGTTTTGAGGTCACCGACCATAGTTATGGGGGGTTCTCTATAGTGGGCAGAAGGTGTAACTGTAAAATCACCGTCCGGAGAAAGGCGGTGGTAACTAAATATTTGCAATTGCCCACCTCTTTCCCCTCCATCATTCCTGATAGAAATATAAATCTACCTTCGGATCTTTTTGGCAGTTTTCCTCTATAAGCCACACTACAAGTATTAATATGGACGCCCCCCTGAATAGGGGACCCATTGATGGAGTGCCTTCCCTATCCAGGGTTTTTTTTCACCACATCACTTTTTTCCCCCTCACAAAGATTGTTTTCCCCTGAAGAGCAATCAGATGGGGCCGATGCCTAGTTAATAGGTCAAGACTGCTACTCTCTTGGATGGGGATCCATTCCTCTAACAATTCCAGAAAATACTTATTCATATACCATATTCTTTAGATGCCTTACTACCCACTGGTAAAGATCTTTACTAATGCCCCCGTCCTCAGGAGAATGAGACCGGGATTATATCGTCACTAAGAAAGCCAAATGTCCCCACCAACGGGGAGCTGAGCCACAAAAGGGGAGCAAGAGAGACTAAAAGAAAAAAACCCCCAAACTAACCCCCTCCCCCTGCTATAGGGTCAGTCTCTGGCCTAGGGCGTACCCCTGAGTTGCCTGTCTCCCCAATCTCTCAAACTAAGCATTTTCCAACGCCCACCAACACCACAACCCCTTGCCAGTTCCTCAGTAAAAACCTTCCCACTAGCCTATTTAATGCACAGAACGTATCAGCAGCAGCCATCCAATGCAGCATTAGGATCATCAAAACCAATGTTTTCTCTTTCCATGATCACCCCGCAAAACCGAGCCCGGAATAGCATATAACACTGAAATTTCTTCAAAAAGCTTATTTTTTACTTAAAAACGCCTCCTTTTCTTTTGGGTATCCGCAGAATAATCTGGGAAGATCCTAATTAAATGACCTTCATATTCACTTTCCCAATTTGTCTATTTTCCTTAGAATCAGGTTCCCTGTCCGTAGACATAACTACTTTAGCAGCACTGTCCGGGGCGTAACAACCCTGCTATGACCCTGTGAGCTCCTCTATAATGAGGGAAAGATGCAAAATCTTCCCCAAGTGTTCCCAACCAACTCAATCCTGCCTTTAATTTGGGTCTCCCCTTCACTGCCCCTTCGGGAAAGCCTATAACACCTCAAATTTGGTACTTTACACCGCTTTCAAGCTTTCATCTCCCCCTGCAATTTATCCACCCCATCTCCAACTCTGGACGTTCTTTGGTCCCCACCACAGCTAAGCCGTTCCCCTGTTTTTATGAATACTAATCGTAATAAACAAACCATCTCTTCTTTAAACTGGGCATCCTCCGAGAATAAGTTTTAATAGCAACATTGCACTGCATAACAGCCTCAAGATCTCCGTCAGAGTTGTACAGTTTCCTCCAGTCACTACCTCTCCTCCGGGGTTGCGGCCCTACTATTCCTTCTAGCCTTCTCCTCACTCCCCCATCCTGGTCTTCCAAAGTTGCTCCGCTGTCTGAGAAATCGAGAGGAGATCCCCGAGGACTCCCCCAGGTGACAAACCTTCCACCTCAGCGTAGGATTCCAACGGGGGGATTCCCCCGACCGGTCCCCCCCACAACCCCCCTTTCTGTCCTCAATGTTTTTGGGGAAACATACATATTTGTCCGATTTCTTTCTAGCGTTTCTCCACCGTTTTCCAACCAATTTTACTAACTTGGTGATGGTAGGCGTCACACCTAACCCCTTATTTTTTGTTCTGGCCCTAGTCATCTTGGCCGTTGTTCCCCCCCAATTCCGTCCTCAACTGATAAAATTAGTATTGAAAGGAGAGGCCCTATTGGGGCAATATTCGCTTAACAACTGTTCATTTACCCAGGGGTAAGTACATTAGACTCCGTTAATTACGCAGTTTCCCATCCAAAGGCCTACTACCGACTTAAACAATCAGGGCAAAATACATATATAGCTCCAATGGCTTCAATAATAACAGCATCAAATCAAGTCTTGTTAACACCAGTGTTAGTAAGTTTGCCAGAGAAGGGGTCGTTCCTGCAAGAAAAACACCCATGCAAGAAGCCTTACGCTCTGCAAGATTCCCTGCTTCAAAGCAAAACCAAGCACACTGGGTCACTTTATAGGGTCTTTCTTCTAACCTCCACGGGGGACACTTGCCAAATTGAGGAGAATGTCTGACTTTGTGCGGGGACTAATAGGCATACTAACAGCCACAACTAGGGAAAAGCCCTGTAATTAGCAGTAGTACGCATCAGTCCCGATCATTCATATGGTGTTAGTAGTATTTTCAAGCTATAGTTTCGGCAGAAGCTGCTAGTTCTAAATACACTGTGCCAGGTATTAAAGGTCAGTCATCATCTCTTCACTAAACTCAATGGGAATACACTTTGCCAAAACTTAAGCAAAGAATGTTCTGTCTTTGTGTCAGGGTTCTAGCAAATACTAACGCCAACAATGAGGAATGATTGCCCACACAAGCAACGGTGATTAGCAGTTCGTAAGCAATCGAGTCCAAGTCCATGCATGCCAGGTATTAGTAGTACTTTTCCAACGGTATTTAGGCAGAAACTGCCAGACCAAGAACCCTGTCCAAGGTATTAGAGGTCAGTCATCAGAGTACAAGGAGCTTACAGCCCCAGCAATGGTAAACCTCACTGAACACTGATAATTCTCTGGAACCAAGTTAGTATACGCTGGACAAATCCCACAAAAAAGCCTGGAGAGGTCCTATGCAGTGGAATTTAGAGACCTCCAACCCCTCTCACGGACGTCAGCGACCTCTCCTCTGCCGCCTGAGCAACGCGTTTTCCTCGTTTAAGAAGATATCCGATGATGTGGACCCCCACCGTGTCCTCTTTTGCGAATGAGGCCGTTAAAGACCGTCACCTGGCGCTTTTTAAAAAGGACCAAAAACAAAAAGGCCAGAAGAGTAATTTGCACTGCTAGCCTAGCCTCTTATAACGGAGCCAATCCAGCTGGCTCTTCATATAGGTTTCCATGCTCATGGATACTTGCAGAAGCAGACATCGCAGGTAACATCTACCACGTGGCGTCACAGAGCGGGGAACCCTCGGCATCGTCTTGGCAGTGAACCATAGAGGAGTCAGCGGGTAGCTCTCCGTGCTAACACACGAGTAATCACACACCGGCGCTGCTCCGTGGGGTGTGTGGCAGCGGGCCGACGGATTCCAACATCGCTCACATGCTCCTCCTGCTGGCCGGGTCTGAGTCCATATTTCATTATAGGCAGTCCCAATGGTATAACCACAAGAAGTGATATTAGCATAAAATATTAAGAGCGTCTTAGTGCTCTAAGAGTGGTTTAAAGCGGTGATTTGTTTTAGCAAGGGTTGCAGAGGTTACTATCTTCAACATGGAGATATCTTGGATTCCTCATAATTTAAGAGCCTACTGCTAACAACTTCTGGCGGCTTTTTCTTTTTTTTTTTTTTTATATTATCTTTTTTTGAGTTTTTAGAAAATGGTAACAGATTAAAATGAACCTTGACAGGCTTGTTTTCTCCATGGTACAAACCATACAAGTGTGGCATGGTTACCTAGTAGTATAGGCATATATACTTGTCACTAGGAATATAAGCATCTATTTTAAAACAGAAATTAGAAAAGGTGAATACTTAAATATGAAGCCAATGAGGTATGGACCCTCGTTTTGCTCGTTTGCTGTTTGGACCATCCCAATATTTGCATAAGTGTCTTATACACCAGATGTATACGATATTTTGACTAATCTTATCCACTTATGTTCCATGTAAGGGGCTAAGGTTGTTGGTGCGATACAGATTCTTTTGTTAAGTGTAGTGTTAGTTATTGTTACTATTAACCTAATCCATTGTGGCCGGGTTAGAGATCCGGTAAGTCGCCAGGCAGCCTAAAGTTTTTTTTCAAATTTTCATAGCTTTCTCGCTTCCCTTTAGTTTTTATAGATCTTATTATGGCATTCTGCCCTTTCTAATAGTTGGGTGGGATCTTTCTGAAGCCATCTTGGGGGGTATGGTTAGTTTGACTGCTTGTACTTGTTAGATCTCCCTTTATTAGGTTTTCCAGGTGCATTTGGAAGCCAAAGTAGTACTGATTCTGGATTAAGTCTTATAGTTCTCCCTGTTATAGTGTTGATGTGCTGCCCGATCTCCTCTCCTGCCAGAAAGGTAAGTTTTGGGCATCTCCCGAAATATGCCAGAGGGCCCCCTGTGTTACCACATCCCACACGTGTCAGTCTTTAGTATTCTTTTGCCATTAAGGTTGAGGGAGTGTTTGTACCAGCGTGTCTGAGTTTATATAATTATCCTGATTTTAATCACAGTGGGAGAGCCGATTGACCTGGTGTGTATTAATTTTAATTTGGGTAGCGTTCAAAATAATTTAAGATCCTTCTCCCAGCCTCTAATATAAAGCTGGTTAAGTTTGTTTACCCTGACCAAGTAATATAATTTGTTAAGATGATGGTAGACCTTTAGGGATGATATTTTGGTAATAGCCCTTTTTCTCTATTTCTAGCCACGTAGGGTCTGTATAACGGATATTTTTTGTGGTTTTTCGTTTTAAGTTCTTCTATTTGTAGAAGACGTTTATGTAAGGGGGGTGTTTTAGTAATCTACAATGAGTCTTGAGAATTTTTGTTTGTGGTATTTTTTATGGGGTTGGACTGCCAAGGCCGACCATATATATTGTGCTGTTTCCTTACCTGTCCTACGTAATTTGGGAGTAGGCCTGGTTGTGGCATTAGGGGTGATGGCTTTCCTAGGGTCTAATGTAATCCTGGATAGGGTTTTATTGTCTTGATAGTCCCTCTAGTGTGGGATTCTCGCCAGGTTCGGGGATCTATGTTCCACAATTGGGGCTTTTGGCCCAAGGCTAACTGCTCCCTTTCTAAGCGAAGATGCAGTTGGTCAAGTGTGGTATTATGAAGGCAGACCCACGCGCTTCAAATGGATATGCCTTCTATTATGTAGGTATAGGCATCTGGTACCCAAATCCCCATATAGCTTTTTGAGACTTTAGTCTGTCCATAAGGTCTCCTCGCCTTCCTACCGCCTACCGGAGGAAAGGTAATATAAAGAGCTCTAGTCTTACTAAAATGATGATCTTAGGGACTTTTTATTGGAAGGTTTGTAGCGGATAAAGTAATTGTTGGGCATGAGAAGTCTTTAGGAATATTTTTCCTACCCATCCAGGATACGTATGGCACATGCTAAATAGTACCTCATGACTAGGATTTGTGTTATAGAGAGGGAGCAGTATTTTGGTATAACCTCTATGCTCTTTTCTTGTGTTAAAATAGACCCCTAGGTATTTAATTGATAGCTGCCAAATAAATGGGTAATCTTTCTTAAGTGCTCAACGGTTTGTTGTGGACAGGTTATATGTTAGTGCTTCCGATTATCGAAAGTTTCACTTCAGGGAGATGGAGAGTGAGGCAAAGGTTATTGAATTTTCGATTAAATGATGGGAACGCGTCTAAGGGTCTGATGAATAGTAAGAGCAGAGCCGTCTGCAATGCGGCATGGACGGTCGGTCTGCTCCATGTCACACCTTTTATGTGTGGGTGACGTCTAATGGCCTGGAGAGTGTCTCCAAACCCGTATGAAAGAGGTGGTGGTGCATAGAGGGCACCCTTGGCGTGTGCCGGTTCATTAATTTTAAAGGTGTTGGAGAGAATGCTCTTTAACTTTATTGTGGGACACGGCTTTGTAAGAGCATGAATCGCAGTATGAATTAGGGTGATACCAAAAGAAGGATAGTGGCTTTTAAAAGAAGACCATTAACTGCGGTCAACACACTTTTTCCTTCGCGTTAGTTCAAGCAGGACCGGGGATCTTGTTTTAGTAGTGCCTAATGGTAGCGGTTTAACTTTAGTGGAATGTTATTGCCCCCCTTCCTGGGACAAATCCTGCTTGTTCTGGGTTTATATAAGGATGGAAAGATATGGGATAAGCGTCTTCGCTAGCAACTTGGCCCATATTTGATATCTTCGTTAGTTCAGTGAGATCGTCTGTGCTACCACAGAGGTTCAGGCAGTTCTTCCTGGTTTTGGGTAGGACCGTTACTGTTGTCTTAATGCCTGGGGTGGCTAGAAGTTGCCTGTCCAGTAATGAGTTGACACCCCAAGGCGTTAAATGTGGAACAAGTTTTTGGAATATTTCTTTATGAATATCCTACTGGGCAGTCCATTGGACCCGGCTCTTGCCTAATGGTCAGGGCTATTATATGATATTCTGAGATCTTCAGTCTTTTTATGGGAGAAAGGATTTTCTTGTGCGGATGAATTCTAATGTGGGTAATGACAATTCCTGTAAACTCTGCCGTCTGTTTCGGGAGTACTACTTGAATCCTATTTGTTTCGTTGGGCAAGTTATATATAAAGTCTTGGTTAAAAGAATTCGGAAGGTCTTGCTATTTTTGGTTGTTTTAGTGTTTTTATCTCTGTAATGTAGAAAACTACTGAAATAAGTCTGCACACTGCTTATTGCCCTTGCCTCATGTGCCATAAGTTTGTTTGGCGTTTGGAAATTGCTTGCGCTTGCGTTTGAATGTTAGGTGGTACAATAAGCCTTTCTTAAGACTTGTTAATTGATTGAGGTGTGGGGCGATCAGATGGATCTTTGTTGATAGTTTAATCTTACGATATGCGTTGGTATAAATCGTTTAGTTTAGACATTTATTTTCTTCAGTCGTGTGTCTCTTGGTCCCCTCGATATACCCTTGTGTGTTTCCCACGTGATTGTATCCTGAGGTATCTGATGGGTTGTTTTCAGCAAAAAAGGTGCTATTCTTTTTGAAAAACGGGACACCGCTTCTGGTGTGCTATGGTGTCTATTGAGTCGCCAATTAGTTTTCCTGTTACCAGATTCGAGTATATTAAGAGATACCGAGACAGGGGCTGGTCTGAAAGCATTAAGAGCCCCTATTCAGCAGCAATTTCACATAGTCTATGTGGGAGGAAGAACAGAAAATATAATCTAGCCTTTGGTAACTTCTATGTACTGCAGAATAATGTGAGTACATCCTGCTGTTAGGATGGAGTATCCTCCATGTGTCACTAAATCTGTTCCTTTCGGGCCTTGAATAGCTATCTAAGGGATTTATGGGATAGGAGGACGATCCTCTGGAGCAATCTAATGAGGGTTTCAGGGCTAAGTTGAAGTCTCCTCCTATTATCTTAATACCCTCTGCTAAGTATTTACCTTACTCAATGTCTCCTGCAGCCAGGTTGCTTCCTCTTTTATTTGGGTATATGGAAACAAGGGGTGGTCAATGTTGACCAATTGTCCCTTTACCAAGATACATCTCCCTTCAGGGTTGACCACGTTAGAAGATGTGTGAAGGGGACTGCTTTAGAGATTAAAATGCTAGTTCCCCTGGCTGCCTTGTTGTGATACTATGAAAGCATTGATTGAATTTGTACTTGGGAACATAGGTCACTGACCCATCTTTAAATGAGTTCTTGAACGAAACAAATATCTGAGCGGGAGTTCCGTAGAAGGGTTCATTTACTTGTGCCCTTTTACTGGGGGTGTTTATGCCTCTAACATTAAAGGTCGTTACCTTAATAGATGCCATTGGTCTGGTGGTGTAGGAGACATTGGGGCACATTTACTTACCCGGTCAGGCGCGATCAGCGGGCGTTCTTGCCTCGCATTCGGGTCGGCCGGGATTTATGAAGGTAGTTTCTTCGCATCCCAACAGGTGGGACGCTGCTGCCGCTGAAAGTCATCTCAATCACGCGACCGGAATTTCACCACCTCGGACTCCAGTGAAGGTAAGCGCTCCCCAAGCGGACATCTTTTTCCGTTTTTAAAGCGGCGGTTTTCCGAATCGTCGGTTTTCGTTCGGCCACGCCCCCCGATTTCCGTCCGCGCATATCCGCGCCGATGCAGCCACATCGATCGCGGCCGCCACATCCCGGGCAATTCAGGTACAATCGGCGCAAATTCGAATATCTTCGTTGTAACACGTCGGAAAACGCGAATCGGGGCCTTTAGTAAGACCCCCATTGAGTACTGTCTATTCGGATGAGTCCACGAGCAAAATGAAACTATGTAAAAAACATAAAAGAAACAATCAGTAAACAACTCATTGTATAAACAATGCGCATATCTGAGCATACATAGGTGACATCCATCTGCTCGGTCTTTGTTTTAGCATATGGTATGCTCCACTTTAACACTCAGAGTAACTATGTAAAACTATGTCTGTACAATTATCGTGACAATCAAGTGAATGTGTTGTGTCCTTAGGTTAGCCGACAGCTATTGGTGAGGGCTTCTTGAGCCTGATTGGGTCTGAAAACCTGTGTCCCTAATATCCATTAACGTTGACCATTGCTGGCTACTTAGAATGGAGCTCTTGAAACCTTCTAGGGAATGTTTGGATACAGGGTTGTCGTAGGAAGGTTTGGAGGAGAGAGATAAAGAGTGTAGGGGCTGAGGGGTAGGGAAGGGAGGAAACAGGGAGAATATTGGGTGAGGCAGCAAAGCACATCTCCTTGGGGTCCCCCTAAGGGGGTGAGTATAGTTGAGAAGGTGTTTTTCTTTACCCATTTGATAAATAACCCCTGAAAGGATGCTTTTTGAGTTATAGAACTAATCTAAACTTAACTCTTGGTTGTTATAGGTGGGCGAAAAAGAAAGGAGAACATCTCCAAACAAAAATTAGAAAAATGACAGCCAACTTGTGGGTCGTGTAGTCAATAGTTTTTTTACCACTCCAGAGTCTAGTGCTGGGAGGACTCCGAAGTTTCTCTGAGTGCAGGTTTCCTTCTCTTCACTTCCTGTTTTGGTCTGGGGCGGACTTGCTTTCACCATCCAACCTATTTCTATTACTGGCAGAGGAGGGAGATCCGATTGCTGCTCGGTTACTGGAGGCGCAGGAGGAAATCCATAGGTTGACGTCAGAACGTCCCAGCTCTTTGGAGGTCAGCGGCACTTTAATTTGCAGCATTTTTACCTTGGATGGCCAAGCTCAGGCCAACGGAAAAAGCCATCTGAATAATATTTTCTGCTTTCTTTAGATGGTTCAGTTTAGTGAAGCAGTAAACGTTCTTTTATATAAAGTGATGGGGCCAGGTTTGAAAGGGCAATTTTAGCATCCTCTCAAACTCCAATTCGTTTACTCTCTTTTGCAGCCCTTAGGATTTCTGCTGTATCACTAAACTAAGAGGCCACAGATAACATACCCTGGGTGGTTCATCCGGTTTGGCTGCTGTATGAGTTACCTTGAATCGCTCACTAAGTTATTTTTTCTGGCAGCTCGTCTTCTGTGAGCAGCTGAGAATAGCTTGATAGCTGTTTCAGGTAGCTTATCATATGCGTTTGGGTCTGATGGTAACCTTTTTATATGGACGTTTTTTCCGTCGGCTCCTATTCTCCTGGCCTCTATTTGCAAAATGCGCATGTTAAGGCCATCTGACTGTGTAGAAAGCATATGTGCAGTGCTGAGCTAAAGTCCACAATGGGTGGCCTGGTTTGTATCTAAAGTCTCGCCAACCTCCTCCCCACCGTCTCATCTCTTTCTCTTTGTCTGCGTCGAGGTCACGGTGTCGAGACAGCAGAGCTCTTTCTTGTGGATTTCCCATGTTGATGGGAGGTGGAGAGGTAGAGTCACGCTCGCTATTGTGGGCGTGGTGGTGCTTAGCAGGAGCTTGGATCAAGCTCCAGAACACAGGAAGCGTCGGCTCACGCCCCCCTAGGTGTCTTAGTTTCCCTGGGTAGAGCTATCAGGTGATCTGTGATGTATGTCAATTTGATGGAGTCAGTTTCGTCCGGCTAGTAAGTTTTATGTTGTTCCGTCGAACCACGTTCTTTGGCCACTTGAGCCTGGCAGAGCCTCGTGTTTATATTCCTCGCGGCTACCGGTCGCCAAGTCTGCTTGCGCGCTAGCAGTGCTTCATTTATGGAGATTGTCAAATGGACGTCTCTGTGATTGTTTTGATTGTTGGAGTCCTATGATTGTTTAAAATGGTTATTTCAGGTGTGCCTCATCTGTTCCATCTGTTCCTATGAGTTTTAAGTCTGTGCTTGTAATTTCTTGTCTAGATCCCTAGCGAGTAGGGATGTTAAGGAGACTGATAGAAGAGCGATTGGACAGACTAAAACTGATTTATGCAGGAGGATTCTCACCTCACGTTGTCAGTGGGCCTTTTTGAAGGACCTGTAGACCTTCTGAGAAATCTCCGGGGATGTTCCAATTGTGAGACGGTCGCAATCTTGAGGACCACGTGCCGGAGAAGTTACGAAATTCTTTCTCTGGCATTTTTCTAGGTCCCCTTGAGTTTTCCCCTCTCTGGAGATTCCTGGGGTGTCTCTGGATTTGATCTCGTCTCGCTTTGCCCAGGTTCATTAGCGTATTAGGGATAAGGTGTGGATTCCGAGCCAGTGTTAGGATACGGAGCTGACTGGCAACTTCCTTCTACTCCTCCTGTGGCTGCCACTTAAATCTCAATGTAATATGTGAACTCTCGTCACAGCACTTTCCTGCTTTATCTACTTATTCTGGTAGTCCCCAAAAAGCAGTAAATGTCAGTCGTGCAAATGTAATGTACTTTTACCATTGGCCGTGAAGATAAAATAGGTGTGGAAGGAACAGCATTGCAGATGTATGGAAACATCCTGCAATGTGTTTTCACATACTACTGGTGGCCAGACAGCTCTGGCTCCGAGATCTCTGCATCCCATTGGTTCCACTCAGATACACCAGGTAGGGACCAACCACATTCTCCTGAAACAGGGTGGCTTTACATAGGGCTGTAAAAGCCGGATGGCCTGGAACGTTGGAAGCAGCCATCCACCCCCAGCACTGGTGAACGCTTCAGAAAAACAAACCTGTCCGTGATCAGCTGCATTGTTAGCATGCTAAATAACAAATGTGTGTCCTCGGCCCCAGACGCCGCTGCACCCAGCACAATAATAGTTTTACTCACCGAGGCCAGGCACCACAGTGAGCACGTATCTACCATCACCACAAACTTGTGCCTTTCTACAGTATGTTTGTTCCACTAAAAGAATCTGCACCGTCACATTTACATTAACACAAATTTTGCACCAGCACTGTCCGATCCCCACTATTCAAAATATACTTATTAACCACCATACAGAGTCATTGTCGCTGCTGCGGCAGTTAGTAGCCGAGCGCGATGGTGTTGTTCTACACAGGTCATTAATATGAGCTCTGAGCTGTGATTGGTTACTAAAGGCAATGAGTTAAGACCATTAGGGTTGAGGTAAGATGGATAGGAATACAAAAAGATAGGCGGTGATTTATCCGAAGTCTGAGGTAAAACTTTCCATTGCCAATGGAATACCAATCAGTAGATTGACACATTTATTCTAAAATCTCCACTTGACAAAGTCACGGGTATGTCACAGTCAGAGACATCGAGAGACAGACGCAGTCAAAAGATAGAGACAAGAGAGAAAAACCAGGTCAGAGACAGTCAGAGAAAGCCAAGAGATAGAGAGACGTCAGAGACGGGGAGCGGGATCAGCAAAATCTGGAGAAGGTCAGAGAGAGAGACGGATATGGACAGTCACTGAAATGAGAAGGTTAGAGACAGAGATGGTCAGGACAGTCCTGAAAGGATGGGCAGAGAAAAATAAGATCAGGTAGCAGAGACATCAGTGCAGAGACAGTCAGGGACAGGGACAGTCACAGACAGTTTGAAGAAGTAGGTTAGGATGAGGAAACAACCCAAGTCCGAGAAATAGGATATAGTCCGAGAAAATATATAGATACATATAATGTACAGCTAGTCCACTAATATTTTTTTAACACACTACAACTGGATAATACAACATTGTATATCTTCCACATCAGAAACATAATGAGTGTATAATGTACAATAAGTCGTAAAGTCCAATATTGTGTCTTATCTGGCTTTTCTCCTGGCAATTGCCATATCATTGTTTCCTGGGTTTATAGCTTGGTGTTTTATAGGTGTGATGAGATCTGTTGTCCTGTGAGCATCGAGGGAACAGATGAGTGAGAATACATAGGATATTACACAAAATGACACGGGATCAGGGATATAACCTTCCTGTGGAAGATGAATAAGATGGGGATTAGCCCTGTTGCTTCTGGCTAGAAGCGTCTTCATGGTATTATTCTGCACATGGAATGTTCGCCACAGGAACATGGTATGATCTGTCAATGTTAGAGATGCTTGAACCGCAACAAAATACTCTCATTCTATCATTTAATACAACGACCCAGCTAAGAATGCCTGATGTGGAGGTGGTAGAATGCCATGTTACATGCCTTTATCACCTTGTCGTAAATTTTCCACTCAGCTACACACAGGTAGGGAACCACCCACACTTCTCCTGAAACAGGTGGCTTTACATAGGGCTGTAAGCCCTGGCCTGGAACGTTGGAGCAGCCATCCCACCCAGCACTGTGACTGCTTCAGAAAAAACCTGTCCTGAATCAGCTGCATTGTAGCCATGCTAAAATAACAAATGTGTGTCACTGGCCGAACGCCGCTGACACCAGCAATAATAGCTTTTACTTCACCGAGGCCAGGCACCACAGTGACACGTATCTACCATCCACCACAACACCTTGTGCCTTTCTACAGTATGTTTGTCCACTAAAAGAATCTGCACCGTCACATTTACATTTAACAAATTTTGCACAGCCGCACTGTCCGACTCCCCACTCATTCCAAAATATACTTATTAACCACCATACAGAAGTCATTGTCTGCTGCTGCGGCAGTTAGTAGCCGAGTCGCGATTGGTTGTTGTTCTACCACAGGTCATTAATATGAGCTCTGAGCTGTGATTGGTTACTAAAGGCAATGAGTATAAGACACTTATGTGTGAGGTAAGATGGATAGGGATACAAAGATAGGCGGTGATTTATCAGAAATGTCTGAGGTAAAACTTTTCCATTTGCCAATGGAAACCAATCAGAGATTAGACACTTCTGATAAATCTCCACATTGACAAAGTCACGGATAGTCACAGTCAGAGACAGTCGGAGACAGACAGACAGTCAAAGATAGAGACAGAGAGAGAAAACCAGAGTCAGAGACAGTCAGAGAAAGCCAGAGATAGAGACAGTCAGAGACGGGGACAGTCAAAATCGGAGAAGGTCAGAGAGAGACGGTTAGAGACAGTCACTGAAAGAGAAGGTTAGAGACAGAGATGGTCAGTGACAGTCCCTGAAAGGGATGGGCAGAGAAAAATAAGATCAGTGACAGAGACAATCAGTGGCAGAGACAGTCAGGGACAGGGACAGTCACAGACAGTTGAAGAAAGTAGGTCAGAGAGAGGGAAACACACATAGTCAGAGAAATAGAGATATAGTCAGAAAAATAGATAGATACATATAAAATGTACAGCTAGTACCTAATAAATTTTTTTAAAACAATACAACTGGAATAATAACATACAGTATATCTTTCCACATCAGAACAATAATGAGTTATAATGACAATAAGTCGTAAAGTCCAATTATGATGTCTTATAGCTGGATTCTCCTGGGCACATTGCCATAGTCATTGTTTCCTGGGTTTATAGACCTTGGTGCTTTTCTTAAGGTGTGCATGAGATCTGTTTGTCCTGTTGAGCATCAAGGTCAAGAGGGAATACCTCGGATTACCCAAACAAGGATCAGATAAAACTTTCTTTTTTGTGAATTAAGTAATAGCCTTTGTTGATGGCTAGAAGCGTCTGCAATCAGTATTACATGGATGTTCACAGTGAGTATTATTCACCAAACTTTAAAACAGCAAACTATACCATAAACAAACGACCTGAGAATGCCTGGGTGGAGCTGTACGCCTTTTATCCTGTGCAAATTGCAGTATTCCTTATAGGTAAGCACTAGAGATAGCGAGTGTACTCGTCAATAAATATACGGCTCCGGTGAGTATTAGACATACTCGGACCGGTGTTACTCTACTCGGACGAGTACTGCCCGCCGGCTCGAGAAGGCAGTTAAGTAATAAAAATAAATTGAATAAAGTATTGTTTATTGAAAAAAAAAAAATCCACGATGTTTTACTAGTAGAACACTTGAACTAACACTATTCTTCACTTTGCAGTGTCTCCCGCACGTTAGGAGATGTTCGGAACATCTGGATGTGAGAATTCGTGTTTATTTCAATGTGTTCTGCTCTGTTTGCACTGGTTTTAAGTTTTAAATTCTATTCTTTACTTGCAGATTTTAGCTGCGCGTATCTCGAACCTATCGGACGACATGCGCGCCCACACCTTCAATGTGAAGAATAGAATTTAACAACTTAAAAAAAGTGAACCCACAAACATTTAGTAAGGCAGAAAACACATGAATGTACCTATTTCTTCACATTCAGAATTCCGACCATCTCCTAATTATGGGAGACACGCGCGAACACTGAAAGTGAAGAATAGTGTTATTTTCAAGGTGTTCTACAAGCAAAACATCAGAAACTCCTTTAATACTTTTTTTGGCCACTGTTCTTTTAGTGTTCTGTTTTATAAAAAAAAAATGCCGAGTTCTCCGCTTGACCTTCAATGGGGTTCGTTATTTCGAGACGAGCACTCTAGCATCGGAAAAAGTTCGTCTCGAATAACGAGCCCCGAGCATTTAGTGCCGCTCATCTTAGTAGAAATCCTACCACCCTCCCCAGTCCCCTTCCATTTATTATAATTTGTCCCCTCTCCTGAAAAGCTATAGCTTTTTCGTATGTGCAGGTAGTGTTGCATTTTTGCCAAAACATTTCTATATTAGGACTAGTGTGCTCTTTGTCCAGTGCTGGTGGATTACTAACTTTGGGCCATTACATCGTCGCTATACTGTTTGGGATTTAGTTTGGTAGTTGACTAGTCCTAAGAAAGAACGGCAGCGGTCTTGCTTGTTTTGTTCCTCAATATGTTAGAGATAATCGCTGCTGCCCTTTTCCCAGAGATTTCTGATCACTGGACAGAACCATAAAGTGTGAAGGAGTATCCCATTATTTCCGCAGTTCAATTAGCACCGAGGCGAGGATTCCGGGAAGATCTTATGTAATCTTGTAGGGGTGAAATACCACCTCATGTGTGATTTAACTATGGCCTCACTGTGCGCTAAACATTTGCTAGCAAAGTAAATGGCCTTTTGCCATTGTTTATCTGTAAATTTTTCTTTTAAATCCTGCTCCCACCTCAGCATATATGGTAACTTATGGAATGTCGCTTTTTCGTTAAGTATATTGTATATTGTTGATGTCCCTTTTTTGACGCCTGGTGTTAAACCAAATAGTTTCACCAGGTTTTTGTTTAGCAGAGGAGAGGGATTTGTGATGTGCTGTATAAAATTCCGTATTCTAAGATATGAGTAGAAATTGTGTATTGGAATCATACACTTTGCCATCAATATTTCAAAGGAGGAAACTTCTGTTCCTGACATTATGTCCTGAATGGACTGGATTCCCTTTAATCTCCATGAAGATATGTCTAGATTGTCTATGAGGAGATCTAGTATTTCTATTGGGATTTGTTGTAGTGGGAGTGGATCTTTTTCAGTTGTATCGAGCAATGTTGTTTTCCTTGCCTGATCCAGTGCCTGAATGGTCACTAGTGGTGTGTGTGGGGTATTGGTTTGCCACATGTGGGACAGAATCCTGAGTTTTAAAGGATGCCCTTTCTGATACTGCTGCTCGATCTCGCACCATGCCTTCTCGTTAGAATTGTGCCACCAGTATTGTGATTGGTCCAGGATGGTTGCAGTATAGTAATCTGTTAGGTCTGGAACTCCCAGTCCTCCTATAGACCTATGTTTTGAAATGATTGAGGAGGCCACTCTCAGGTGTTTGCCCTGCCAAATAAATTAGTGGCTATACATCCCAGCCATGATAGCGTTATTTTCGAGTAACTAGTGAGTTCTTTATCAACTGCAGCTATCAATGGTAGGAAATTCTATTGCATGAGTTTTGCAATTGGGTGTGTGAGCTGTATACCTAAGTAAGTGATCTTAGTGTCCTGCCAGTCATGAGTAAATTTTTGTTTACGAGAAATTAAATGATCACGTGGTACATTTATGGGCAGAATTTGGGATTTTGTGTTATTGACTTTATAATATGAAATTTCTCCAAATAAGGTCATAACTTTGAAGATGTTTGTAAGGGAGTTTTCTATGTTTGTGATGATCAGAATGATGTCATCGGAAAATAGTGCTATTTTGTGTTCTGATTTTCCTTTGACTCCTTTGATGTCGGGGTTGGTTCTAATAGCCACTGCTAGGGGTTCTATTGATAGTACGAATATAATGGGGGAAAGAGGGCAGCCCTTTCGGGTCCCATTGGACAATGTGAATTCCTTAGATCTTACCCCATTAACAAAGACTGTAGCCGATGGATAGGAATATAAAGCCTTGATTGCTATAAATATGTGGCCTTCGAATCCCATCTTGTGTAGTACTTCGAATGCATATGCCCAATTGACCCTGCCGAACGCCTTTTCGACAGTTACAAAAGCCGCACTAATGTTCTTTAGCTCACAATGTTGCATGAGATTTATTACCCTTCTTGTGTTGTCAGCATAACGTCAGCGTTAAGTAAGGATATGGGGCGGAAATTTGCTGGACAGTCTGGATTTTTCCCTGGCTTGGGAAGAGTGATAATCACAGCTTCCAACATTTCTTTTGGGAATTCTCCCTTGGTAGCTGCTAGTGAGAAAACTCTCGGTAAATGAGGGGCTATAATATTGGACAATTTTTTGTTGTAAGCTCCCGGTAGACCATCTGGTCCTGGTGCCTTATTAAGGGGGAGGGTTTTAATAGTTTTGATAACTTCCTCAGTGGATATTGGGGCATTTAGTGTGAGGAGTTGTTCCTTGGAAATTTTGTTATTTCTAGGGCTTGCAGAAAGTTTTGTATTAAGTCTGTGGGGGTGTTTGGTGTTGAGTCCTCTTTAGCGATATTGTATAGATTGGAGTAATACTCCATAAAAGCGTCTGCTATTCCCCTAGGTGTCATGATCTTTTCTCCTGTGTTCGGGTGATATATAAAAGGAATTTTTGATTTTTGTGTCCTTTGTTTTAAGCGACGGGCAATGAGGGCTCCCGCTTTGTGATCTTGTGAACAATATTTTATTTTCATTTTTTGCAGAGCTCTCGTATACTTGTAAAGCAATAGGTTTCTGAGCTGTAGCCTTTTTTCATTTAGCTCACTAATGAGAGATTGTGATGTTTGTATTTTATTTTGGCGTTCTAAAAATTTTATATACATTAAAATGGCATTTACTTCCCTCTCCCTTTCTCTTCACCATCTACTTTCTATTTTAATTAATTCCTCTTTGACAAATAGTCTGTGTATGTGCCATGCTGAGAATGGGCTCACTTCCCCATTATCCTTTAATGTGAGGAATTCTTTAATTTTGTTCTCCAAGTTGATAGAGATGTGTTTAATAGCTAAGGAAGATAAAGTGGCTCTCCAAATAAAATCATTTTGTGTGGAGAAGGTGTCCTGGAAGGTTGCCTCTACTGGAGCGTGGTCTGACCATTTTATACTCCCTATAGCTGTAGTTTCAATCCTATCCACCATGTGTCTGTCCGTTATGATCATATCGATGCGGGAGTATGATCTGTGTCTGGGTGAAAAATATGTGTAATCATGTTCTGAGACATGTTGTACTCTCCAAGCATCAAATAAGTCATTTTCCCAAAGGAATGGGTTAAAGGTAAATGTGTTGTTTTGCTTGAGGTGTCCCAATTGTTGTGTCCTATCGTGTTGAAGTCCCCGCAAATGAGGAGATTCCCCCTTTTTAATTCAGTCACCTTACGGAACAGCTTTCTCAGAAACCTTCCTTGCTTGCTATTGGGAGCATATAGGTTTACTATTGTATATTCCACATTATTTATGGAACATATTATTATTATAAATCTACTTTGCGGATCTACCACAGTATGTAGGATGTTGACCGCTAATGTGTTTTTGAACGCTATAAGAACTCCTCTTTTCTTTTTTATAAAAGAGGAGAATACTATATGAGGGAAACGATTTTGAATTCATTCAGGGTTTTTTTTTGAGCTAATGGGGCAGATTTACTTACCCGGACCATTCGCGATCCAGCGGCGCGTTCTCTGAACAGGATTCGGGTCCGGACGGGATTTATGAAGGTAGTTCCTCCGCCGTCCACCAGGTGCATGTGCTGAAAATCATCTGAACGTGCCGGAATACACCGAGCTGGACCAGGTGAGGGTAAGCGCTTCCCAAGCCTCATATTTTTGGTTTTTAAATGCGGCGGTTTTTCTGAATACGTCGGGTTTTCATTCAGCTGCGCCCCCCGATTTCCGTCGCATGCATGCCAGCGCCGATGCGCCACAATCCGATCGCGTGCGCCAAAATCCCGGGGCAATTCAGGTACAATCGGCGCAAATCGGAAATATTCGGGTACCACGTCGGGAAACCGCAAATCTGGCCCTTAGTAAATTACCCCTATTATGTGTTTCCTGCACACATATGACATCTCCCCCACATTGCATGGCCTCTCTCCACAGCATTGCCCTTTTAAAGGGGCTGTTTAGCCCTTTGGCATTCAATGACACTATTTTAACTCCCATTAAAAACAAGGAAGTCTCCGCTTAGATGAAGAAGTTGAATTGTAAATCTATACACATGAATAAAAAATTTTGCGGTTAACACAAAGATAAAAATAAAATTAGCATTCAGGTCATAGAACAAACAGGTGTCCAACCTAGAACTGGTGGGCACGGTAAACATTAGAGCGGTACTAAGCATGAGCATGTTAGTGCTGAATCGGGTACTTATCCTAGTCCCGTGGAAACGTGAGAGGGACCAAGTATCTCCACCGACGGTCATCCTGATAGCAGGACAGCCCAAGAGTACAAAAAGTTTACGATCGCCATTCTGGATCCATCTTGTGGGAGGTTTTGGGTTGCTTTTGCTGCTTGTAAATCTTCTTTGGGAATTCCCCCGGACACAAGGAACTCCCTTCCTTCTTCTACCAATTTATATCGCTAGATGGAATTTTGAGGTTTAATCAGACTTTTGGTGGGGAAGCCCCATCTATATGGAATTTCGTGTTTCTTAACATGGAGGTGACTGGAAAAATCTCTCTGGCCTGGAGTGTGGCTGCTGATAGGTCTACAAACAACTGGATAAGTCATAGGGAGCCGGCAGAGTTTTGGTTTTTCTGGCTTGAGCTAGTAGCCTTTCTTTTGTGATAGAATGAAAAATCTAGCTAATACATCCTGGGGACTGAGTCAGGCAGGTAGGGTTTGGACCTGTCGCTGTCGATAACAAGTTCGTATTCACAAGATCCGGTAAAAGTGCCTTTGTCTGCTGTACGTATGATTTAAGATGAGCATTGGGACGTTTCCAATTTCCTCTTATTTTTACATTGTACGTCTGTCTCTATCTCGAATCGACCAGCTTAACCTGGATAGTTGTTACAGACTTTCTAGTGTGTTTACCATCAGCCAGATCATTAAATGTAGTGGCATATCACCATTTTATTTTCCACATGCGAGACTCTGTCCCCAATCATCTATGGAGGCTTGTAGCGGTTTATTAATGAAGATAGTCTCTCTGGAGTGAGGACCTTAATGCCTCTAAATGGCTTTGAGCATTATTCTGACCCATTTTTGTCAGATGCTTGGAAGGATGCAAAGTGTCAGCTTCTTGTTTTGTATTAGTATGACACTGTTATTGTTATCACCCACCTTCAGAGTGTAGCAGCGTCTTCTTGTTTCTTTGCTTTTTGTTTGGCTGGGCTGCTGGTTGGAGTTGTCTTGCTCACTTGAGCCTGAAGATGCTGGAGATCCTGAGGCCTCCGAGCTGCTCTGCACTGCAGCATCAATGGTGGCATGCTCCCCTCCTCTTCCATGCCTGCCGGAGAAGGTACGTTGGGGGATTGTCTAGACACCGTGCTCCATCTCCCCTGGATGTCAAATAGGGGAGGGGATCTGCTGGAAGTGGGTCTGGTGGAAGGGACGACCCGTTGAGGAGAGACTTGTCCTCTCTGGCACTCAGCGGTGCTGCGTGGAAGCTGCCGCGCGAGAGGCTGCCGCGGGTGTGATGGAGTCAGCGCCTCTTTAAGCCCGGGGTCCATGTGAAAAAAGTGCAAATCGGCTTGTCAGGTGCTCCTTTTGCCCCTGCTTCCTGCCATTCTATCCCCCATGATGATTGAGAGTTTGCTCGGCATTTGACTCCTTGGCGCGCCGTTTTGTCGCTATGAGCGTTGTTTTAGCAAACTCGGCTCTCACGCGCCCATCTTCCTTCGCGGCCAGCCACGCCCCTCCTTGATACCATTTTGACCCAATTTTATGGGTGGCAAAATGAAACACTTAAACATTTTTTAATTTTTTCCATTACAGGTTTATGGGATACATCAAATATTTGGACATTGGGATACTTAAATGTCTATTATTTTATTTATTTATTTATTTTTATTTTATATGTGTTCTAATAAAATGAGGTGTTTTGAGTCCTACAAAATAAACTGCAATACTGTTATATTGCAAGTATTGTCAATTTCCTACTCTTCTATACATTCTGCCTACAGACAGACTCTTGATGGTCTTGTCAACTGATGGGCATCCAATCTTCTAAATACTTCAGTGCATCTCCTAGCAAATGACAATTCACAAAAACCGACAAAAAATATTTAAGAAAAGAATAAAAGTAGCCTAAAGAAAACAACCACAACATAAAGCATTTTTTTTTCAAGAAAAATATAAAGAATCTGTACTTGTATAATTTTATAATGTTGGTTCTAGTAAAGGATGTGTCTGACGTCCATGTATCCCTGACAGCATCTTCCCTACCCCTTGCCTTACCAGCTAAGTACTGTCACTACTCTTCTCAACGTATCTGCCTATGGCCAGGAGAGTGAACGGAGACGTGAGCAGGTGGAGTCTTCTAATGTAAG
Source organism: Engystomops pustulosus (assembly GCA_019512145.1). Lineage (NCBI taxonomy): Eukaryota > Metazoa > Chordata > Amphibia > Anura > Leptodactylidae > Engystomops > Engystomops pustulosus. The sequence goes on along the minus strand of WNYA01000757.1, from coordinate 52,049 downwards.
GAGAGATGTATAGTTGGCACATTCAGAGCTCTCCAAATATGTGCCTACTGTTCTGTCTTAACATCCAGCTGGCATCTCCATTATGGTGCCAGCCACCGATAGATAATAATAATAGTAATAATAATAATATTCGTTTATTTATATGGTGCCCACAGATACGCACGCTGCACAGAACTTGCCAAATTGGTCCCTGTCCCCAATGGGGCTCACAATTTAATCACCTACCCATTATGTTTTGGAGTGTGGGTGGGGGAAGAATAGCTAGTGGTAGATAGATGCAACATGCAGTTAGAAAGCTGGTTAGAATCTTAGGGGATATTTCTCATACGCTGGCACTAGCAAATATCGCTTCTGCCTCTTGATGTATCGGGCTGCCAGCAGCGCAGCGCTTATCCTACTTTTCATGTATGAAAAGTCGCCGCACGCCGGCCACTCCCGCTGGCCGCCCCCCCCCCAATAAGCTAGCATTTGCGATTATTTCAGGACCTGAAAATATCCCCCTAATCCCTATATCTAACTAACACCCAATTCACAATGCACCTCGAGTGTCTGAATGACTCTTTATATACATTATGAAGATGAAACGTCTTGAGACATTCTGTTTTTTGGCCTTTGCCCCAGGTCCCCTCTGAGACCATACTTTGTTGTTTACCCTATTTCACTCTTCCACCTAGCCAACTCTTAACAAGAATGAAGTCACAACATCATCTGCTTGTAATAAGATTTTTTTTTTTGCAAACCAAAATACACAGAGAGTTGGGCGAAGGTTTGATAAGTTTATCTAAATAACAAAACTATTTGGTTCGAGACTGGACTTCAGTATGAATTTAACCTGCATATGTACCCTATTGAAGGCAAAGGGGATGTCAAAAATGGCTGTACAATGGGTGTATTAAGGGCTGAAGAATGGGACCTGCCCAGCAATGTGCTAGGGACAGTCTAGAAAATAGCATAACATACAAATATTTAACTAAGAAAAAATATTAATAATATTTAATTAAAATAAAATTATGTTAATGTACAGAATTTAAAGGTGATCTGGTGTTAGACCGAGTTATTTACTGAGGGTTAGGAAGCATTAGAAAAACCACAAAGTTTGACTTAATCCTTGCTGTCTTGGCAATGATCGTGGTGTCACAGATGACAGGCATTTAGATAATTTACTTCCATGATCAGTCTGAGTGTAGCGACGGTGTATGCTGTATTATGCAGCAAGCACCCCGTGAGTATGAGAGGGTTCAGCCTGTGAGCGCTCTTCATACTCTCCTCCCACTACAGGATATTCGGAATGTCCATATGCATGAAAGGGTTAGATATTTGATGGCTTATGTTGTAAATGTTGATGTACTACAGTATCATAGCAGCCTATCAGAGGCTGGTATTCTTCACTGTGCACTGAAAAGTGCAATAACTGGTATTTCAGAAGTCACTAGCTATCTAACTGACTTTAAGGGGTTGTCCGAGAGTTCTGAAAAACAACTAAGGTGGCCAGGAGGGGGCTGCTTAAAAAATAAGTCCTACTTCCTACGCGGTGCCCTCCGGTATCCAGCGGAGCAGCGCTGGATTCAGCTTCAGCCGGCCGTGACCGGCCCCGCCTACCCGTCCCACTTCCGCCTGCCGAACCGCCACACCTACCCGTCGCTATTCACAGCATGTGTAATGCTGGCAGGATGGTTGTCGGGTCCAGCCGGAAGCTGAGTCCAGTGCTGCTAGCGGCCATGTTTGTTACATGCCCCGACCAGAGCAAGCAGCGCTGGATACCGGAGGGCACCGGAAGTTAAGTAGGACTTTATGTTTTAAGCAGCCCCTCCAGCCACCGACAACCCCTTTAGGAACAGCAACTGACCTTAGGAACTTCTCCTTAGCTCTGGCTTCTGTGGTAATGGCATCTAACATGTCACAAGTGCTATAATACTGCCACAGTCACATGCCCCACTGGCCAATGACAGTCATGCCCACAGCGGACATCTGGGTTGCTAAGGGGTTGCAAGCTTCTTTATTTAGTTTTTTCCGAACTCCGTTGGTTTTCGTTTCGCCCACGCCCCCGATTTCTGTCGCGTGCATGCCGGCCCGATGCGCCACAATCCGATCTCGTGCGCCAAAATCCCAGGGCAATACAGGGAAAATCAACGCAAATGTAAATATTCGGGTAACACGTCGGGAAACGCAATCGGCCCCTTAGTAAATGACCCCAGTGTGTCTAAACATGAAATAAAAGAGTTCCAAAATCAAATTACTAAGCACTTTCTGAAGAACTATCTAAAGTCTTTTTGTAGTTTCAGTGACCCTAAAGCCGAGTTATCATCTAGCTCATACCATTTTAGTACTGACTTGCAACTTGTATACATCCAATTATTTCCCATGTCTTTTCGCTAACAGAGAAATCACGCTGTGATCATTCTCCTGGGCGTGTTTCTTTTGCCTTCAGAGATGTTCACGCCTTCATCAATCTCTTAAAACCATACTTCCCTCCCACATGAGAACTAGTTACAAGATTAAACACACGCTCTTCAACAAAAATTTTAAATGTTGTTCTCCAAGTTGATAGAGATGTCTTACTTGCTAGGGAAGATAAATTGGCTCTCCAAGTGAAATCAATTTGTGTGGAGAAGGTGTCCTGAAATGTTGCCTCTACTGGAGCGTGGTCTGACCATTTTATACTCCCTACAGCTGTAGTTCATCTCTATCCAGATGTCCTATCCGTTATGATCATATCGATGCGGAGTATGATCTGTGTCTGGGTGAAAAATATGTGTAATCATGTTCTGAGACATGTTGTACTCTCCAAGCATCAAATAAGTCATTTTCCCAAAGGAATGGGTTAAAGGTAAATGTGTGTTTTGCTTGAGGTGTCCCAAGTTGGTGTTCCTATCGTGTTGAAGTCCCCGCAAATGAGGAGATTCCCCCTTTTAATTCAGTCACCTTACGGAACAGCTTTCTCAGAAAACTTCCTTGCTTGCTATTGGAGCATATAGGTTTACTGTTGTATATCCACATTATTTATGGACATATTATTATATAAATCTACTTTGCGGATCTACCACAGTAGGATGTTGACCGCTAATGTGTTTTGAACGCTATAAGAAACTCTCTTTCTTTTTATAAAGAGGAGAATACTATATGAGGAAACGATTTTGAATTCATCAGGGTTTTTTTTTAGCTAATGGGGCAGATTTACTTACCGGACCATTCGCGATCCAGCGGCGCGTTCTTGAAACAGGATTCGGGTCCGGAAGGGATTTTATGAGGTAGTTCCTCCGCCGTCCACCAGGTGCATGTGCTGAAAATACATCTGAACGTGCCGGAATACACCGAGCTGGACCAGGTGAGGGTAAGCGACTTCAAGCCCTCATATTTTTGGTTTTTTAAATGCGGCGGTTTTTCTGAATACGTCGTGTTTTCATTCAGCTGGCCCCCCGATTTCCGTCGCATGCATCCAGCGCCGATGCGACACAATCCGATCGCGTTGCGCCAAATCCCGGGCAATTCAGGTACAATCGGCGCAAATCGGAAATATCGGGTACCACGTCGGAAACCGCAAATCTGGCCCTGTAAATTACCCCTTATGTGTTTGCCTGCACACATATACATCTCCCCCACATTGCATGGCCTCTCTCCACAGCATTGCCCTTTTAAAGGGGCTGTTTAGCCTTTGGCATTCAATGAACACTATTTAACTCCCATTAAAACAAGAGGAAGTCTCCGCTTAGATGAGAAGTTGAATGTAATCTATACACATGAGATAAAAAATTTTGCGGTTAACACAAAGATAAAAAAAATAGCATCCAGGTCATAGAACAACAGGTGTCCAACTAGAACTGGTGGGACGGTAAACATTAGAGGCGGTACTAAGTGAGCATGTTAGTGCGTGAATCGGTGCTTATTATCTAGTCCGTGGGGAAACATGAGAGGGACCAAGTATCTCCACCGACGGTCATCCTGATAGCAGGACAGCCCAAGAGTAACAAAAGAGTTCTACGATCGCCATTCTGGATCCAATCTTGATGGAGGTTTTGGGTTGCTTTTTGCTGCTTGTAAATCTTCTTTGGGAATTCCCCCGGACACAAGGAACTCCATTCCTTCTTCTACCAATTTTATCGCTATGATGGAATTTTGATGTTTAATCAGGACTTTGGTGGGGAAGCCCCATCTATATGGAATTTCGTGTTTTCTTAACATGGAGGTGACTGGAAAGAAGTCTCTCCTGGCCTGGAGTGTGGCTGCTGATAGGTCTACAAACAACTGGATAAAGTCATAGGGAGCCGGCAGAGTTTTGGTTTTTCTGGCTTGAGCTAGTAGCCTTTCTTTTATGTGATAGAATGAAAATCTAGCTAATACATCCCTGGGGACTGAGTCAGGCAGGTTGTAGGGTTTTGGGACCCTGTGCGCTCGGTCGATACAAAGTTCGTATTCAGCAAGATCCGGTAAAAGTGCCTTTGTCATTTGCTGTACGTATGATTTAAGATGAGCATTAGGGACAGTTTCCAATATTCCTCTTATTTTTACATTGTTACGTCTGTCTCTATCTTCTGAATCGACCAGCTTAACCTGGATAGTTGTTACAGACTCTTCTAGTGTGTTATGCGCATCAGCCAGATCATTAAATGTAGTGGCATAATCCACCATTTTATTTTCCACATGCGAGACTCTGTCCCCCAGATCATCTATGGAGGCTTGTAGCGGTTTTATTAATGAAGATAAGTCTCTCTGGAGTGAGGACCTTAATGCCTCTAACATGGCTTTGAGCATATACATCTGACACATTTTTGTCAGATGCTTGGAAGGATGCAAAGGTGTCAGCTTCATTGTTATGTAGTATGACACTGTTATTGTTATCACCCACCTTCAGAGTGTTAGCGTCTTCTTGTTTCTTTGCTTTTTGTTTGGCTGGGCTGCTGGTTGGAGTTCTTGCTCTACTTGAGCCTGAAGATGCTGGAGATCCTGAGGCCTCCGAGCTGCTCTGCATCTGCAGCATCAATGGTGGCATGCTCCCCTCTTCTGCCTGCCGGAGAAGGTACGTTGGGGGATTGTCTAGACCGTGCTCCATCTCCCTGGATGTCAAAAGGGGAGGGGATCCTGCTGGAAGTGGGTCTGGTGGAAGGGACGACCCGTTGAGGAGAGACTTGTCCTCTCTGGCGACTCAGCGGTGCTGCGTGGGAAGCTGCCGCGCGAGAGGCTGCCGCGTGTGTGATGGAGTCAGCGCCATCTTTAATGGGCCCGGGGTCCATGTGAAAAAAGTGCCAAATCGGCTTGTCAGGTGCTCCTTTTGCCCCTCGCTTCCTGCCATTCTATCCCCCCATGATGATTGAGAGTTTGCTCGGCATTCTGACTCCTTGGGCGCCGGTAATTGTCGCTATGAGCGGTTGGTTTAGCGAAGCTCGGCTCTCACGCGCCCATCTTCCTTCGCGGCCAAGCCACGCCCCTCCTTGATACCATTTTTGACCCAATTTTTATGGGTGGCAAAATGAAACACCTAAACATTTTTTAATTTTTTTCCATTACAGGGTTTATGGGATACATCAAATATTTGGACATTGGGATACTTTAAATGTCTATTATTTTATTTATTTATTTTTATATGTGTTCTAATAAAATGAGGTGTTTTGAGTCCTACAAAATAAACTGCAATACTGTTAAATTGCAATGTATTGTCAATTTCCTACTCATCTATAACATTCTGCCTACAGATAGACTCTTGATGGTCTTGTCAACTGATGGGCATCCAATCTTCTAAATATTTCAGTGCATCTCCTAGCAAATGACAATTCACAAAAACTGACAAAAAATATTTAAGAAAAGAATAAACGTAGCCTAAAGAAAACAACCACAACATAAAAGCATTTTTTTTTCAAGAAAAATATAAAAGAATCTGTACTTGTATAATTTTATAAATGTTGGTTCTAGTAAAGAGATGTGTCTGACGTCCATGTATCCCTGACAGCATCTTCCCTACCCCTTGCCTTACCAGCATAAGTATACTGTCACTACTCTTCTCAACGTATCTGCCTAATGGCCAGGAGAGTGAACGGAGACTGTGAGCAGGTGGAGTCTTTCTAATGTAAGGAGAGATGTATAGTTGGCACATTCAGAGCTCTCCAAATACTGTTGCCTACTGTTTCTGTCTTAACATCCAAGCTGGCATTCTCCATTATGGTGCCAGCACAGATAGATAATAATAATAGTAATAATAATAATAATTCGTTATTTATATGGTGCCCACAGATTACGCAGCGCTGCACAGAACTTGCCAAATTGGTCCCTGTCCCCAATGGGGCTCACAATTTAATCACCTACCAGTATGTTTTGGAGTGTGGAAGGAAATAGCTAGTGGATAGATAGATAGCAAATGCAGTTAGAAAGCTGGTTAGATACTTAGGGGGATATTTCTCATACGCTGGCACTGCAAATTCGCTTCTGCCTCTTGATGTATCGGGCTGCCAGCAGCGCAGCGCTTATCCTACTTTTCATGTATGAAAAGTCGCCGGCAGCGCCGGCCCACTCCCGGCTGGCCGCCCCCCCCCCCAATAAGCTAGCATTTGCGATTATTTCAGGACCTGATAAATATCCCCCTTAATCCCTATATCTAACTAACACACCAATTCACAATGCACCTCGAGTGTCCTGATGACTCTTTATATACATTAATGAGATGAAACGTCTTGAGACATTCTGTTTGTTTGGCTTTGCCCAGGTCCTCTGAGACCATACTTTGTTTTTACCCTATTTCAACTCTTCCACCTGAGCCAACTCTATAACAGAATGAAGTCACAACATCATCTGCTTGTAATAACATTTTTTTTTTGCAAACCAAAATATCACAGAGAGTTGGGCGAAAGGTTTGATAAGTTTATCTAAATAACAGAAAACTATTTGGTTCGAGACCTGGACTTCAGTATGAAATTTAACCTGCATATGTACCCTATTGAAGGCAAAGGGGATGTCAAAAATGGCTGTACAATGGGTGTATTAAGGGCTGAAAGATTATGGGACCTGCCCGCAATGTGCTAGGGACAGTACTAGAAATAATAGCATAACATACAAATATTTAAACTAAGAAAAAATATTAAATAATATTAATTAAAATAAAATTATGTTAATGTTACAGAATTTAAAGGTGATCTGGGTGTTAGACCGAGTTATTTACCTAGAGGGTTAAGGAAGCATTAGAAAAACCACAAAGTTTGACTTAAACTCCTTGCTGTCTTGGCAATAGATCGTGGTGCACAGATGACAGCGCATTTAGATAATTTACTTCCATGATCAGTGCTGAGTGTTAGCGACAGGTGTATGCTGTATTATGCAGCAAGCACCCCGTGAGTATGATGAGGGTTCAGCCTGTGAGCGCTCTTCATACTCTCCTTCCCACTACAGGATATTCAGGAATGTCCATATGCATGAAAGGGTTAAGATATTTGATGGCTTATGTTGTAAATGTTGATGTACTACAGTATCATAGCAGCCTATCAGAGGCTGTATTCTTCACTGTGCACTGAAAAGTGCAATAACTGGTATTTCAGAAGTCACTAGCTATCTAACTGACTTTAAGGGGTTGTCCGAGAGTTCTGAAAAACAACTAAAGGTGGCCAGGAGGGGGCTGCTTAAAAAAAATAAGTCCTACTTACCTACCGGTGCCCTCCGGTATCCAGCGGAGCAGCGCTGGATTCAGCTTCCAGCCGGCCGTGACCGGCCCCGCCTACCCGTCCCAGCTTCCGGCCTGCCGTAACCGGCCACACCTACCCGTCGCTATTCACAGCATTGTGTAAGCTGGCAGGATGGTTGTCGGGTCCAGCCGGAAGCTGAGTCCAGTGCTGCTCAGGCGGCCATGTTTGTTTACATGGCACCCGGACCAGAGCAACAGCAGCGCTGGATACCGGAGGGCACCGGAAGTTAAGTAGGACTTTATGTTTTTAAGCAGCCCCCTCCCAGCCACCGACAACCCCTTTAGGAACAGCAACTGACCTTAGGAACTTCTCCTTAGCTCTGGCTCTTGTGTGTAATGGCATCTAGACATGTCACAAGGCTATAATACTGCACAGTCACATGCCCCACCTGGCCAATGACAGTCATGCCCACAGCGGACATGCCTGTGGTTGCTAAGGGGTTGCAAGCTTCTTTATTTAGTTTTTCCGAATCCGTTGGGTTTTCGTTCGCCCACGCCCCCCGATTTCTGTCGCGTGCATGCCGGCGCCGATGCGCCACAATCCGATCTCGTGCACCAAAATCCCAGGGCAATACAGGGAAAATCGACGCAAATCGTAAATATTCGGGTAACACGTCGGGAAAACGCGAATCGGGCCCTTAGTAAATGACCCCCAGTGTGTCTAAACATGAAATAAAAAGAGTTCCAAAATCAAATTTACTAAGCACTTTCTGAAGCAACTATCTAAAGCTTTTGTAGTTTCAAGTGACCCTAAAGCCGAGTTATCATCTAGCTTCATACCATTTTTAGTAATGACTTGCAAACTTGTAGTACAATCCAATTATTTTCCCATTGCTTCTGCTACAAGAAGCACTGGGAAAAACACAAACCCTTCCTCTCGCTGTGGTTAAAGGTTTTCTAGGTGTTCAGATCTAGTTATTTACATAGAGGATTTACATGGAAATTGAAAAACCAGACATCCTTCCTCTCTCTGCGTTTAAAATTCTGGTAATGCAGATTATGAAAAAATTTTGAGTTCAAGTTCCAGGAATAAGTTGAAGTTCTGGAAATGCAGAGTGAGAAAATATGAGGTTGATGCTCTGGAAATGCAGAGCTTTTTGGGACAATGGCATAGCCATGTTGCGTACGATCCTTGTCTGGTTCTTCTTAATGAATGTAAAGATGACCACGTTGGTTGTAAGAGAGGTAGATACTCTTGTCAGTGATGACACCACCAGCCGGTACAAATCACACACTCTAACAGAACAGAGCACCGTTCACATGCACAGACGTGCAATATCACACAGCTCTACAGACAGATAAATGGCGGACTTCTTCCTTAAATTCTTCTTACAGCACTAGACGTATTTGACAAAGGCTTATTTTAGCCGAATCGTTATATTTTGGATTAATGTAATAAAACTTTGTTCATTTACTTCAACTTAAACTTTGTGTGCCTGGATATTCTTTCTACATGTAATAGGGTAGGATCCCTTCCAGAACCACCCAATGATAATAAGGAGTGCATAACAAGGACATTTGATATATAGTATTTTCCTTCTTTGGGAAGCACCCAAGACAACATGATGAGTAATGTCTTTTCCTAGACTCAGGAAGAGAGAAATACAATAGAGTCACAGGTTACACTATCAAGTGACTTTCTCCAGACATCTACAACATCTTTCAAATCCCGGGAGTGGGAGAGAGCAACACAGAAACTGACGGATCAGGAATTACATTACATGTGCCGCCCTCGTTGAATACATAAGACCAACCTTTTCTCACGACACCCTTTAGTAGACAGCCAGCCCTCTTTATTAGCCAGCAGGCCCCCTTCAGTAGCCAGCCAGCCCCCAGTTTGCCCAGCACTTAAAAAAACGAAACTTACATACTCACACTTGGGTGGTCCCGATCTTCGGCACGGCTCCTCTTCTGCCTTCTCTGTGATGCTCTTGTCCCCATGGCTCCTCTTCTGCGGCCGCTGATGACGTCATAGCATGCATGGCCGCGTCTCTGCTGGCTGCTACAGCACACAGAAAACAGAAGATAAGCCATGGGGACCGGAGCATCGCGGAGAAGACAGTAAGGAGCCGCACCGAGCAACTGGGAACTGCATCGAGCGTCAAGGGTATCGGAAGGTGAGTATGTAAGTTTATTTATTATTGACTTAAGTATAAGCCAAGATGAGGTTCTTTAACATATTTTTTGTGTTGAAAAACTCGGCTTATACATGAATATATACGGTACCACAATTCAACATCAAAAAGGGATCAAAAAAAGAGAGCGCCGTTCACAAGCACAGGTGTGCAATACCACGTCGCGCTACAGACAGATAAACGCCGGACTTCTTTCTTACTTCCTTGTTATAGAGGTAGATGTTTTTAAATAAAAGGCTTATTTTAGCCAAAACTTTATACTTTGGATTACAGCAAATAAACTTTGTTCATTAACTTCAACTTCAACTTTTTGTGCCTGGATATTATTTATACATGTAATGGGGTAGGATCTCTTCCAGAAGCAACAACTGATAATAAGGAGTGTATAACAAGGACCTATAACAAGGATCTATTCTAACAGCACACTAGACACAGGGCAGGACAGTACTTGCAAGGCAAAAGGGACAAGGTCTTCTTCCTGCCACCATTACATCTTCCGCCATGGTCTAAAGAGCTTTTTCAAGCTAGAAAAAGATGGGGAAGGTTTAGCTAAAAATGATGTCATCAGCATTGACCGTACTGGTGGCAAGTGGTAAGAAAAGAGGCAATATACAATTGTTGCTCATGGCAGCCCAGTTGTTGGTGGTGAAGTTCCACAATTGCCTGTTGCTCACACCAGTTGGTACATCACATATGAGGCGTTGGGTGGGCAGGCCAAAGTTCCTCTGCAGTGTAGGTAGGCAAGAAGCTGCAGGTTGTGAATGATGAAAATGTGAACACACTTTAAGCAGCTACCACTCATCCACCAAGATGAGTCTGAGCGCTAAACATGAAAAAGTCCCCAAACTGGCTCAACCCAAAGTTGCAACAAGGTATTGACTGTTGTCCCACACCACTGCAGATGATGACTTCAAGCCAAACCTGGGACCGGAGCTAAGTGGCTACGCGGTTTTTCACCAGAGGCCCGCCTCAAAGCGGTTGTTAGACAAGCTGCGGCATGGTACCACCAGGCATTCCTCAGCGGACTTGTCGTGCGGCGGCCAAGGTTGCGGTACCACGAACGGCATCAACTCGTGGTCAAAGTCCAGGCACAGGGTCAGGGCAGGTGCAGAGATGCCAACTCAGAGTTCAATCGGGGTCGCAACAGGAGGTCCACAGCAGAGGTGTGGGCACACAGCACACAGGACCAGCCAGAGGATCGACACGGGAACAGAGGGCTCAGGTAACACAGGAACACGGTGGGAGGACACAGGGAACGCAGGACACAGGAACGAGTGAGACACAGAAGCAGGAAAAGCAGGAAACAGGAATAATGTGCAGTAAAGCTTCTATCAGGATGTGTGGCACAAAGAACTCGGCAGGCATAGGATATAGAATTGGCAATACGCAGCGCCAATTTAATGGCGTGCTGGCCCATAAATCTGGAGAAGGAGCGTGTTTGTTTGCGCGCACCGATGGAGAGGAGCGAGCCGGGGGAGAGGGCAGGTGTGAGACGCAGATGGCGGCGCGATGGCGGGGCCACAGAGTAGCATGTGAGCCTGCGGGACCACCCGTGACAACGAGAGAAGGAAGAAGAAGGAAAGGAGGGGAAAACAATGGAAACAACTGGAGGCAACAAGTCATTTCTCAAGGCTTTTTAGACCTGTTTTTAGCCGTTTTCTGACTGGACCGACTGAGGGTATGTGGCCTTTGGGGAAATTGACCAAAAAATGCACCAAAAATTGTGACGCTGGTTTTAAACCACTGTAAAGTAGGTCTAAACTGGAAACCTTATACTGCACCAGATTCATGAACAGCAGTGATAAATCTGGCGCAGAAATATGACTAGGGTGAGGGGACGGAGAGCCTCCTACCGCTGACGGAGATGGCCGCATGTGGTGAGCTCCGCAGTGGAAGTGTAAGATCCATCATGTAGCAGCTGTTGTAATTTTCCAGCAGAGATAGGAAAACTTACAATTAGAGAGCCGTGGATGAGAAGGAGAGCTACCCGAGCCAGAAAACACCAGGGCAGACTTGATAAAACGTAAAAAGAAGCTGGCAACCCCACCGGCACTGGGACAAGCGCGACTCAGACGCGTAGGAGGACCTGGACAGCGTGGGTGGCGGGGAACATAGATACAGCTGCAACCTCTGAGGTACCCCTTTTCAGTTCTTTCCTCAAAAAAACCTTATTTCAAGCACTAACCCCAGTCGCTTAGGAATTAGAAGACCTTAAGACGGAGATCAAGCAGATATGGAGGAGGGTAGAAGCTTTAGATGAAACACAAGACGCCATCATTAATCACAGCGCAGCTATGGAGGAAGGATATAGAGCACAACTGAGAGCAATAAACTCTGCCTCCTCTCTGTTAGAGGATCAAGAGAATCGGAGCAGAAGAAAGAATATAAGAATTAAAGGGATCCCTGAAGCAATTTTACATGAGGAACTGCAGAAAGCTGCCATTGACATGTTTGCAGAGCTCCTATCCCCAGGGTAAGCAAAGCAGATTAGTATAGAACTCTGAGACCCATACCTAAACATGATGACCCCCCGCGAGACGTAATATGTGGGTGTTAAGCTACTGTGGATGCAGCCACCGTTAAGAGCAGAGCATGAGATAAGAGGAGACTTTGTGTAATAAAGGAGACAAGGTTGTTTTTCCAGGACCCTGACATCATCCACTTTAAATAAGAGAGAATCTTTGAAGCCATTGTCAGACTACCTGACAATGGCTTTGTTGGCTCTACCCTTTGACTATATTTCAGTTCAGAGGTAAAGATGCACTATCGATTCTTGAAATCTACCACAGGCATGGGATATATTGGACATTATCCTTAAGAGATCTCATCCCTGGCAAGCAGTCCCAGAACATCTCCTTGAGCTCCCGAACCAACTGCAATCCCAACAATGGTCAGTGGGGCGGGGCCCACAGTCGCAAGAGCAAAAGAAGGAACGCAAACATGAAGGACTACCCGGTTCTAGTCCATTAAGAATGAAGGAACTATCAGGCGGTAAAACATTTGCATCTTAGTTTATACTCAGGGACACTGGGACATTGGAGAAATCTATCTGAGCACCACTAAAAATGTTAGGGTTTTAACTTTCATGTATATAATGTTATTGAGGCTATGCACTGTTTGCCCCAGAGATTTTTTTGACATGATAGGAGCTCCCATGTGACATTTAGCCAAGTAGGCTCCCAAGGAGATCGATTAGTCCCCACATCCCGTGATACCAATAAACCGGGATGTCAGACTAACCCCACCCGATCAGGACACTACATCCCCCCACCTAACACTCACCACACACTAACATTAGCTAATCAACTAAACAAACACTCTCTTGATCTCCTTATAAGTTCATATAGCATTACGAAGACAAGATGACACACAAAGTTCATAATGATAATATCATGCGACACAAAAGTATTTATTTGTTTGTTACGTTTGTTCTGGAAGACCTTGTATAATCCAAACCCTAATCCAACAGTGGCTAAACAAAAGAACGAGCAGGCACTACCAAGGTACAAGAAAGATGCAGCATCCACGATCCCAATAGCTAATCCAGAAACCCAAAACAAGAGAAAGTTGGATGGTACCCAGGATCAATTAATCCAACAAATTTTATTGATATATCAAAGACAATACTATACACACAGGACAAAAAAGGTTAAAAACGACAAAAAAATACACCCTATAGATGTATTGAAGCTACAAAGGTAGTAATGCCCTGAACTCCTATGTCAATCAACAGATGACACGTATACAAATGGTAATATCAAAATGTCAAAGTCCACATAAACCATATGGGCCTAGATGTTATTAAGTGACCTGTGCAAAAAAGTGCATGAACTAAAGTGTCCTAAAGCCTACTCATACTATACCCCTCGTAGAACAAATGGTGCCAGATAACGGCGAGCCCACTCCCTATCCACCTGACTTGCCTGCTTTTCTCACCCCCCGTTATTGGACCAGTGGCATAGGGGTATAGTATGAGTAGCTTTAGGACACTTAGTCATGCACTTTTTTGCACAGGTCACTTTAATACATCTAGGAAGCCATATGGTTTTGATGTGGACTTTGACATTTTGATATTACCATTTGTATACTTGTGCAATCTGTTGATTGAGATAGGAGGTCAGGGCATACTGACCTTGTAGCTTTCATACATCTATGGGTGTATTTTTAAGGTTTTTAACCTTTTGTCCGTGTGTGGAGTATGGTCTTGTTGAGTATGAAGAAAAAATTTGTTGGATTAATTGATCGTGTAGCATCCAACTTTCTCTTGTTTTGGTTTTCTCATCCAAACAAGATGTCATTGAACAAGTCGGTATCAGAAATGTAGCCACTACAAAAAGCAAAGGTGATATTAAAAAATGACGAGTTAACAGTCAAGGGTTTAAACATACCGCAAAAAAGGTCACAGATAATGACTTTAGTCAGGAAAGAAATCAGATATTTGTTTTATACCAGGAGTCCCATTTAGTTGGGGAAGCTTCACAATCTACCAACATGCCACTTCAGCATGTGTTCCATAGTTGCCGTACACAGGCAAGTAGGGGAGTACCATAGCCATAAACAAAAAAGTCCATTCAAGCACATCTCAACCTTTAAGATTCTGACGGAAGATTTTTTTTTTATTGTATTGGGAAAACAGGATCAACCAGATCACATTAGCTAATTCAACATAACATTAAACCATTTTGATTCATCTACGGAAAACAGATCACTCACAGAGAGCTTCAGCAAAGCAACTGAGAACACTAAACACCTATCCTTAATAGAATCGGGGAGGCTGTCAATCCACAGGGAGAAGGATTACTCCTTCTATTCTCAGTTCATCATCATTCCAGACGCCTTCACTACATCCTCCTAAACCAGCTCATGTAGAATCAATTAAAAAGCAGAAATCGGTTCAATAACAATCTCAGACCACGCACCAGATCCAATTCCTATGTATATTCTTCCCCCCCCCCCCCATCAGGAAATGGAGATTAAATGAGACATTTGCTTGACCCAGAGGAAAAAAATAAACTATAAGTGGACAAACTCATTTCCATACTTAATAAAAATATTTCAGAGGAAAACGTCAATACCCATTAAATGGCAGGCACATCATTTCATTATCGGTGAATTCAGGGTCTAGGAGCTTATTACAAAGGAAAGAAACGAAGCAATAGATGAATCTTGAAAAAATATAAGATTAAATCACTTCAAAATCTAAACTGAACAGCTACATACAGTGCATATGGAGTAAAGAAAGGAGAAAGTTAGCAGATGTTCATGATATGCCAAAAACTATTCATATGCTAAATTAGACTTATTCCCAGTGGAAATAAAGGAAACGAAATTAATGGACCCTATACATCAACAAACAAAAAGATTCCTCAATAACTCCCATTATTGGTAATTCGCAACACGACACACAGAAAAAAAAAAAAAAAAAAAAAAAAAAAAACCAAAAAAAAAAAAAAAAAAAAAAAAAAAAATAAAAAAACAAAAAAAAAAAAAAAAAAAAAAAAAAAAAAAAAAAAAAAAAAAAAAAAAAAAAAAAAAAAAAAAAAAAAAAAAAAAAGTCACAGTTTAAAAAACCCACGAGATAGCAGAGGCGTTTAAAAAATTTTATAGCAACTATGTAATCTTTCTCCCACTACGCACCAGACGACCTGCAGACCTCCGGACATCATACAAACATTTTCAAGTAAACGAAGTTAACCATAATATCCACTTAGCCTTCGATAAAATGATTAAACCCGTAACACAGGAGAAAGTGGACATTTCACCTCAAATTTATTCATCCCTTCGGTCCATTTACGTTCACGTCTGTACCCTATTTCTCTTACAAGACACCCAGGCCCATAGTTTCATGAGACGTAATATGTGGGCTGTTAAGCTACGTGGATGCAGCCACCATTTTAAGAGCAGCATGAGATAGAGGAGACTTTGTGTATAAAGGAGACAAGGTCTGTTTTTTCCAGGACCTGACATCATCCACTTTAAATAAGAGGAGAATGCTGAAGCCATTGTCAGACTACCTGACAATGGCTTTGTTGGCTCTACCCTTTTGGACTTACTTTTCAGTTCAGAGGTAAAAGATGCACTATCCGAATTCTTGAATATCTACCACAGGCATGGGATATATTGGACATTATCCCTTAAGAGATCTCATCCTGGCAAGCAGTCCCAGAACATCTCCTTGAGCTCCCGAACCAACTGCAATCCCAACAATGGTCAGTGGCGGGGCCCACAAAGTCGCCAAGAGCAAAGAAAGGAACGCAAACATGAAGTGACTACCCGGCTCTAGTCCATTAAAGAATGAAGGAACTATCAGTGCGGTAACATTTGCATCTCAGTTCTAATACTCAGGGACACTGGGACATTGGAGCAAATCTACTCTGAGCACGCTAAAATGTTCACTGTGTATGTTAAAGGGTTAATTTTCGTGTCTATATAATGTTATTTGAGGCTATGCACTGTTTGCCCCAGAGATTTTTTGACATGATAGAGAGCTCCCATGTGACATTTAGCCCATAGGCTCCCAAGGAGCCTGATTAGTCCCCCACTCCGCTGTGATCCCATAACTGGATCATACTAACCCCACCTCGATCAGGACACTACATCCCCCCCACCTAACACCTCACCACACACTAAACATTAGCTAATCAACTAAACAAACACTCTCTGATTCTCCTTTATAAGTTCATATAGCATTACTAAGACAAGATGACACACAAAGTCATAATGATAATATCATGCGACAAAAGTATTTATTGTTCTGTTTACGTTTGTTCTGGAAGACCTTGTTATATCCCCAAACTCCTAATCCCAACAGCTGGCTAAACAAAGAACGAGCAGGCACTACCAAGGTACAAGAAAGATGCAGCATCCACGCATCCCAATAGCTAATCCAGAAAACCAAAACAAGAGAAAAGTTGGATGCGTACACAGGATCAATTAATCCAACAAATTTTTATTGATATATCAAAAGACAATACATATCACACAGGACAAAAAAGGTTAAAAACACTTAAAAAGACACCCTATAGATGTATGAAAGCTACCAAGGGCAGTAATGCCCTGACATCAACAGATTGCACAAGTATACAAATGGTAATATCAAAATGTCAAAGTCCATCAAACCATATGGAGCCTAGATGTGATTAAAGTGAAACCGTGCAAAAAAGTGCATGAACTAAGTGTCCTAAAGCCTACTCATACTATACCCCTCGTAGAACACAATGGGTGCGAACGGCGGCCCACTCCCTATCACCTGACTGTGCCCCTGCTTTTCTCCACCCCCGTTATTTCTACTAGGGGTATAGTATGAGTAGGCTTTAGGACACCTTAGTTCATGCACTTTTTTGCACAGGTCACTTTAATAACATCTAGGCAGCCATATGGTTTGATGTGGACTTTGACATTTTGATATTACCATTTGTATACTTGTGCAATCTGTTGATTGACATAGGGAGTTCAGGGCATTACTGACCTTGGTAGCTTTCATACATCTATAGGGTGTATTTTTAAGTGTTTTTAACCTTTTTGTCCTGTGTGATATGTATTGTCTTTTGATGTATGAAGAAAAATTTGTTGGATTAATTGATCCTGTGTACGCATCCAACTTTTCTCTTGTTTTGGTTTTCTAATCCCAACAGATGTCATTGAACAAGTCGGTAAATTCAAGAATGTCAGCCACTACAAAATAGCTAAAGGTGATATTAAAAAATGACAATGCTTAACATTGTCAAGGGTTTAAACATACCGCAAAAAAGGTCACAGATAATGACTTTAGTCAGGAAAATGAAATCAGATATTTGTTTTATACAGGAGTCCCATTTTAAGTTGGGGAAGCTTCCCAATCTACCCACATGCCACTTCAGCCAATGGTTCCATAGTTGCCGTACACAGGCAAGTAGGGGAGTCACCATAGCCATAAACAAAAAAGTCCCATTCAAGCACATCTCAACCTTTTAAGATTCTGACGGAAGATTTTTATTTGTATTGGGCAAAACAGGATCAACCAAGATCACATTAGCTAATCTCAACATAACATTAAACCCAATTTTGGATTCATCTACCGGAAAATCAGATCACTCACAGAGAGCTTCAGCAAGCAACATGAGAACACTACACACCTATGCCTTAATAGACTCGGGGAGGCTGTCACATCCACAGGAGAAGGATTACTCCTTCTATTCTCAAGTTCATCATTCATTCCAGCGCCTTCACTACATCCTCCTAAACAGTAGTCATGTAGATTCAATTAAAAAAGCAGAAATCGGTTCAATAACAATCTCAGACCACGCACCAGTATCCATATTCCTATGTATTAATTCTTCACCCCCCCCCCCCCCAATCAGGAACATGGAGATTAAATGAGACATTGCTTGACTCAGAGGAAAAAATTAAACTCATAAGTGACAAACTCATTTCCTACTTTAATAAAAATATTTCAGAGGAAACGTCAATACCCATTAACTGGCAGGCACATCAAATTTTCATTAGCGGTGAATTCATGGCTCTAGGAGCTTATTACAAAAAGGAAAGAACGAAAGCAATAGATGAAATTCTTGAAAAAATATACAGATTAGAATCCACGTTCAAAAGATCTAAACTGGAAGCTACATACAGTGAATTATGGGTAGAAAGGAGAAAGTTAGCAGATGTTCTGAATGCCAAAAACTATTCATATGCTAAATTTAGACATTATTCCCATGGAAATAAAGGAAACAAATTAATGACCCTACTAATCAAAAAGCAAAAAGATTCCTCAATAATCTCCAGTATTGCTCAATCGCCCACGCAAGTCACAGTAAAAAACCCACGAGATAGCAGAGGAGTTTAAAAAATTTTATATGCAACTATGTAATCTTTCTCCCCAATACGCACCAGACGACCTGCAGACCTCCGACATCATACAAACATTCTTAAGTAAACTTAAGTTACCTATAATATCACACTTAGACATAGAATAACTGATTAAACCATTAACACAGGAAGAAGTGGAAAAAATTTTACACTCATTACCCCTACATAAAGCCCCAGGCCCAGATGGTCTCCCGCCTACATACTACCGTAAGCTCGCCCACATACTGCTGCCACATTTAACGGAGTGGTGTGAGGCTCTAAGAAAAGAAGCTCCCCTACCGCCATAAGCTTTAGAAGCACCCATCACAGTAATCCCTAAAGAAGGCAAAAATCCAGAAAAATGCAGTAGCTATCGCCCAATTTCGCTCATAAATGTAGATGCCAAAATATGGGCAAAAATCCTATCTACTCGCCTTAATAAAATACTACCACATTTATTAAACCCAAAATAAGCCGGGTTTGTGCCGGGGAGAGAGGGCAACCAGAACTCTACCAGAATAATCCATGCCATTTCCCATGCGAGAAAACACAGAATACCACTAATCCTTCTCGGCACAGATGATAGAATCAACTGGAAATTTATGACTAAAGCACTAAGTGAATTTGGGCTACCTCAACAATTTATAGACTCAGTGATGTCACTTTACTCTAGACCCAGTGCGAGAGTGAGAGTGAATAACTTTCTATCTGCCCCCTTCATGATCAAAAACGGGACGAGTCAGGGCTGCCCTCTCTCTCCGTCACTATTTGTGCTTATAATGGAGGCACTAAGAAGTAGGAAACACAACACATCTAAACGATCTATTAATACTTGTAACAAA
Source organism: Engystomops pustulosus (assembly GCA_019512145.1). Classification (NCBI taxonomy): domain Eukaryota; kingdom Metazoa; phylum Chordata; class Amphibia; order Anura; family Leptodactylidae; genus Engystomops; species Engystomops pustulosus. The sequence continues at coordinate 32,586 of WNYA01000757.1, read as the reverse complement.
TCTAAAAGAAGCCTTCCCCCACATAATGGACTTATTAGACAAATTCGGCTCTATCTCCAATTTTAAAATAAATTTTACCAAATCTGAAGCGTTAAATATCACAGCCCCTAGTAAATTAATTACAGAGCTCCCATTCACCTGGCAAACCAACCAAATAAAATACTTAGGAATAAATATTACAAAAGACCCCTCAGATTTATTTGCAGTAAACCATAAAACCCTATTAAGATCCATAGACCAATATTTAAAGTCATTAAAAATCCCTTTTGTATCCAGGATGGGTAGAAAAAAACTTGTTAAAGGCATACATAATGCCAAGATTACTCTATCTACTACAAATGCTGCCACTATATATTCCAAAACACTTCTTCCAACTAGTGCAGGCAACATTTCATAGGCGGGGAAAATGAGCTAGGATAAAATTATCTCGTCTTACACAACATAGGAAAAAAGGAGGAATGGGACTACCTGACCCTCTGCTATATTACACTGCAGTCCACATTAAGAGGTGGCTACAGATCAACTCGCCCTCAAATAGGCTATTGGGAATAGACATAGGATTTGCGAATGTATCAGATGACCAAATGGCTTTGGCCTGGGGACTCACTCAGACACTAAAAAGGACACCGTAAAGGCACATTGATGGTCATGAGACAACATAGTTCCCTATTCTCATCCCCATCACCGGTAATGCCAGCACGTCTTCTCCCTTACTACATCCAACCCATAACCACTAACATATCAGGAATGTGGAGTAAACTGGAATCTACCCCAACCAGTGAAATATTAAAGATATCAAGAAATACAGAGGAATTAACCCCTACGTGATTTGGCCTCTTTTGGCCTTAAGGATGAGGCCCCACTTTTCAAATCTGCTCTATGTCATTATAAGTGGTTATAGCTTTGGAACGATATAAGATTTCCAGGGGATTTTGAGATTGTTTTCTCGTGACACATTGTACTTCAAATTAGTTTAAAAATTTGGATGAAATATTTTTTGTTTAGTTATGAAAAAAAAAAAATTGGCAACAATTTGGAAAAATTCTTTATTTTCAACGTTATAAATTCTCTACTTTTGATGCAGATAGTCATAGCTCCCAAATAAATTCATAACTTACATTTCCCAAATGTCTGCTTTATGTTGGCATGGTTTTTTTAAGATTCCTGATGTTTTAATAGAATGTTATGAGGCTCAGAATTTAGGTATCATTTTTCACATTGTAAAATCACCAGAACCCGTATTTAGATGGACCTGCTCAACTTCTAATTGACACTGAGAGGCCTAAATAATAGCGAGACTCATAAATTACCCCATTGTGGAAACTACACACCTCAACGTATGAAAAACCACTTTTAAGAAGTTTGTTAACCCTTTAGGTGTTTTATAGGGGTTAAAACAAAATGGAGGTGCAGTCTGCAAATTGTAATATTTTTTCACAATACACTCATTTTGGGTGGAAAATTAAACATTTACAATGGATTAAATGAAAAAAGGCTCCACAAAGTTTGATACCCAATCTCTCCTGAGTACACGGATACCCTTTATGTGGTGGTAACCTGCTGTATGGGCGCACGGCCGGGCATAGAAGGGAAGGAGGCGCCATCCAGATCAGATTTGCTTTGTCACATTGTACAGGCTATAATTTTTTTCTTTTTTTAATGTGGACCTATAGGGGCTTATTTTTTTGCCACATGAGATGCACTTTTCTGGTACGTAAATTTTGTGGCATCTATAGCTAATTGGAGAGATTTTATTAACTCTTTGTTGATGGAGGAAATGAAAATCAATAAATTTTAGGAAAATTTTTATGTTTTTTTTTTGTCTTTAACAATACCATAAAAATAGCATATTATTTTTATTCTATGGGTCGCCACGATTACAAAAAGACCTAATTTATATAGATTTTTAATTTTTTCCCATTTTTACTGTATAAAAAGTAATCACCGTCTTTCATATGCTTTTTTATTTTTCGCCTCACAAATCTGTTTAAGCGCTTATTTTTTGCGAGAAGGGTTGTTCTTTTTAGTGGTCTTTTTTAAATCACTTTTTAGAGCATTTTTTTTATAGGTTATTAATTGAAAATTATCTATTTTTTAGCTTTTTTTTTTTTTTTTTTAGGGGGTTCAATTTGCGGTTCTAATAATGATGCTGTTTTATTATGCAGATTATGCGGCTCGCATATATTGTTTGGCTTATTGACGCGCACATAACTATTGGTTTATTTCCTTAATTTACAGGATATAAAGAATCCAATAAAAGGCACTTTATAAGTAAGGGCCATGGTCCTTGTAACACAGTGATCTATACAACAATGATACTGCTAAAGGGTAAAAGGGGTCAACACGTTCTAATACTAAAGCTTGGAAGAAGGTTCAGCAAGACAATGGGGGTTATTTATCATGAGCGCCGCTGCATGATAGCCCCGCGTGCTCCGGCACAGCCAATACAACGAGAAGCTCCGGTCTCTATCCGGTGGGTGCCTGGGCTGCATTTATCGATACACCAGGCCCTGTCTGGTGTAAAAATAGACACAGCCAGTGTGCAGCACTGTACCGCTCCGTGCGCCCATTACCGGCCAATGGGGGGGGGGCGTGTATTCGGCTGCAAGCTTGCAACCGTATATATATGTCCCCCAACGGTCACATGAATGTAGCCTAACAGGGCTAACAACATCTAATAATCAGGGGAAGGTTGATGAATGTCATATTAGTGGTAACAGATATTTATATAGGGCAGGGAGGTTACAGCCCCTCCGTCCAATTTATGTTATAGCATATTTATAGCACTACATAACAAATATGACACATTTTTTAATTTCAATATGCATTTGGATTCAATACATTTTCATGTAAAAGTACCGTATATACTCGAGTATAAGCCAACCCGAGTATAAGCCGAGACCCCTAATTTTACTACCAAAAACTGAGAAAACCTATTGACTAAAGTATAAGCTGAGGGTGGGAAATGCATTGGTCACAGCCTCCCAGTATATAGCCAGCCAGCCCCCAGTAGTATACAGCCTGCCCAGCCTGCCTCCAGTAGTATATAGCCTGCCCAGCCTGCCCCCAGTAGTATACAGCTAGCCCAGCCTGCCCCCAGTAGTATACAGCCAGCCCAGCCTGCCCCCAGGCAAAAATGTTGTTAATTTTAGCATCACCGTCTTTCATATGCATTTTTCATATGACATTTTTTTTCTTTTCGCCTCACAAATCTATTTAAGGGCTTATTTTTTCCGAGAAGGATTGTTCTTTTTAGTGGTCTTATGTTAGAGTGCATAACATTTTTTAAATCACTTGTTAGAGCATTTTTAAAAAGATTTTAATTAAAAATTATCTTTTTTCGGAACGTTTTTGCGTTTTTTTTCTTCAGCGTTTACCGTGCGGGTCCAGTATCAATTCTGTTTTATTATACAGATAGTTATATGTGGGTTTTTTTTGTGTTTTTGTGTTTTTTATACTTTATTAAGTGTTTTTATGGGAAAGTGACATTTTAGGGGCTTATATTTTTATGTATTTATATTTTATTTATTATAATGTGTAGTGTTCAGTGTTTTTCACTTTTTTTTACTTATGCATACTTGAACTTGAACCAGCAATGCTCTGATCGCTGGTTCAAGTTCACTTGGGAGGCAGTGGAATGTGGAAGTTGGCCAACTCAAGCAGCAGGACGAGCCTTAGGTGTTTCTAGGCTTTCTGGTGTCTTAGCCAATGCTGGTCATGTTTACTTTAGGTTCTTTGTCATTCATTACTTTCTTAGATTCTTGAGGCTTTAGCCATACCTTGTGGACTGTCGGCACGGCATGCAAATGACATCCTGTCCTGTCTTCTGCATTCTTCAGACACATTTTGGTATAACCTCTGTTTCCTGGGTTTGCTCAGGGCAGTAGCAGGCAAGGTCATGGCGTGTTATGACCTCTATTTCTTGCTCTGCCGGATGCCCAGGTGTACTGCCTGGCAGCTGCTTCCCTGCACATTGATTCTCCCCACAAAGAACTTCTTCTCTCTCCATTAATAGTAAGTGCAGAAATGTGTAAAGTATTTTCTTACATTTTATTGACATATTTATGTGAGTTATATATATATATATGTAATGTCTGGGTATGTACTAGTAATGCTGCTGGCATTGTATGGAGAAAGCTCACAGGCTGAGCTCTCAATACAGAGCAGGTGTCAGCCCCTGTAATTGACGTACTATTACTGCATTTTACGGGAACGCACCTCCCGCCATGCAGTAATAGTACGTCAAATGTCGGGAAGGGGTTAAGGATAACAAAGTCAAAGTTTTGCCCACCACAAGGCCCTAACCTCAATCCTATTTAAAATTATTGGCAAAGCTGATAAGGTAGGTGTGAGCATGGCGGCTACAAACATGGCTCAATTACATTTCTGTCGGGAGATATGGGCCCAAATTCCTACTGTGAGACTTAGGCTTTTCAATGAACAACCAGACTTTGCTTGATGAAAATAATCCAAAGGAGTTTATTTTGAAAAGTCCACATATAACATAAAAGATTCAATAAACACCAGGCTCTTGTAGTCCCACAGACCATCAGAAGGCAAAACAAAAAATCTCCACAATCAAATTCCCACAGATTGCTGGTCAGAGACACATTTCATACAATTAAAAATCCCAATTATCCGCAGCTTCCCCTATGAAACACCAGAGCTGCTGCTGGCCTGTCTCTTAAAAGCGCAGAGCAGACACACCATGCTGCAGGTAAGGAGAACATAACATATTAAATTGTTTTAAATTGTAATAGAACATTCTCCCATATGGTAATACCAGCAGGGGCGGACTGGCCATTAACTCCACCGGGAAAAATCCCGGTGGGCCGACCTGTCTGGGTGATCTAGGGCCGGTCCGTGCAGGAGCATGTGACACAGTGCAGGCTGACAGCACAGAGAGCAGCCTCCCCCACACTACAGGCCGCCCGTGCACTGTACTGGGGTCAGCAGCAGAGAGTCCGATGGAAGCTGCTGCCCCTGTGATTAGCAGACAGCTGATTACAGCTACACGGAGCTCTGCACGGCTCCAGATAGGACAGCGCTGAGGTCAGGCACAGGGCACTGCTCCGGCCCCTCCTCCCATAACCAGGAAGCAGGAGGCTGCTAGACGGGACGGAGAGGGCTGTGGAGGGTGTATGGAGATCTCAGCCCTGCCAGGAAGCTGCAGCTGCTTCCCTGCACATTGATTCTCCACACAAAGAACTTTGTTACTCTCATAAATAGTAAGTGCAATGTGTAAAGTATTTTCTTACATATTTATGTGAGTTTATATATATATATATGTAATGTCTGGGTATGTACTAGTAATGCTCCTGGCATTGTATGGAGAAAGCTTGTAGGCTGAGCTCTCAATACAGAGCAGGTGTCAGCCCCTGTGATATATAGCCCACCTGCCCTTGTGGTATACAGCCCGCCAGCCCTTGTAGTATACAGTCCGCCAGCCCCTGTGGTATACAGCCCGCCAGCCCCTGTGGTATACAGCCCGCCAGCCCCTGTGGTATACAGCCCGCCAGCCCCTGTGGTATACAGCCCGCCAGCCCCTGTGGTATACAGCCCGCCAGCCCTTGTGGTATACAGCCTAGCAGCCC